>ONZH01006942.1:0-15963 GCA_900303285.1 Rhinella marina | reverse complement strand
TTTGATGGCGAGCTGTGCCGCTCTCTCCACAATGGTCTTTAGGTTCTTAGATGGAGACGTTGTGGGCGATTTCTGCACAGAAGGACTTGTTGCTCATCAACAGAACCTCGAGCTCCTTGACATTGTGGACCAGGAATTTGCGGAACCCTGTGGGCAGCATGTGTTTGGTCTTCTTGTTGCTCCCGTATCCAATGTTGGGCAATATAGAACGCAGGTAATATTATTTTCACACCTATCCCAAAAATAAAATTTATGCATTGCGCTAACAACTGGAGAGACTGTAACCTCCTTTGAAGAGAGGGCCTGTAGGTGGACCTCCGGAAAAATTGTTTGTGAGAGGGCCTGTAGGTGGACCTCCGGAAAAATTGTTTGGAGAGAGGGCCTGTAGGTGGACCTCCGGAAAAATTGTTTGGAGAGAGGGCCTGTAGGTGGACCTCCGGAAAAATTGTTTGGAGAGAGGGCCTGTAGGTGGACATCCGGAAAACATTGTTTGGAGAGAGGGCCTGTAGGGTGGGACCTCCGGAAAAATTGTTTGGAGAGATGGCCTGTAGGTGGACCTCCGGAAAAATTGTTTGGAGAGAGGGCCTTTAGGTGGACCTCTGGAAAAATTGTTTGAAGAGAGAGCCTGTAGGTGGACCTCCAGAAAAATTGTTTGGAGAGAGGGCCTTTAGGTGGACCTCCGGAAAAATTGTTTAAAGAGAGGGCCTATAGGTGGACCTCCGGAAAAATTGTTTGGAGAGAGGGCCTGTAGGTGGACCTTCCGGAAAAATTGTTTGGAAGAGAGGGCCTGTAGGGGGCCCTTCTGAAAAATTTGTGGTAAAAGAGTGCCAGTTGGACCTCTGAAAAATGGCGTTTCTTTGGTCAGCGTTAGGCAAAGACGATATGGAGGAGGAGGAGGAGTAGGAGGAGTAGGGAAGAGGAATCGGATACATAAGTAATGTTAATCTTTAGCTGCTTTCCCCCGGAGGAGATTTGAATTCCGGTGAAATCCAGGCTTTGTTCATTTTAATGAGCGTCAGCCTGTCAGCGGTGTCAGTTGACAGGCGTGTACGCTTATCGGTGATGACGCCACCAGCTGCACTGAATACCCGCTCTGACAGCACGCTTCGGCAGGGCAGGCCAGCACCTCCAAGGCGTACAGCGCCAGTTCAGGCCACGTGTGAAGCTTTGAAACCCAGTAGTTGTATGGAGCAGAGTGATCGCTACGGACGTTGGTATGGTCAGCTAGGTACTCCCTCACCATCTTTCTGTACAGCTCCCCCCTACTCTGCCTAGACTGGGGACAGGTGACAGTGTCTTGCTCCTCCTCCAAGTCCTCCTCTTCAGCCCATACATGCTCAAGAGTTAAGGACTGAGCACTGGTACCCTCTACTGTCTCGCCGACATTCTCCTCCTCTTCCTCCTCATCCTCATCCCCCTCCTCCGATACGCGCTGAGAAACAGACCGGAGGGTGCTCTGGCTATCAAGCGACGTATCTTCCTCCACCGTCTCTTGTGACAAGCGCAAAGCATCCGACTTGATGCTGAGCAGTGAGTTTTTCAACAGGCAAAGCAGCGGGATAGTGAGGCTGATAATGGCGGCATCGCCGCATGACCATCTGTGTTGACTCCTCAAAGTTGCTCAACACCTGGCAGATATCAGACATCCACGTCCACTCCTCATTGTAGACTTGAGGAATCTGACTGACCTGACTACCAGTTCTGGTGGAAGTTGGACATCTGGCAGTCTACAATCGCTCTGCGCTGCTGGTAAACTCTGGATAAACATGTTTAATGTCGAATTCCATCTCGTGGGCACGTCGCACAACAGTCGGTGAGCGGGCAGTTGTAGGCGGCGCTGCGTTGCCCTGAGAGTGGCAGCATCTGTGGTCGACTTGCGGAAATGCGCACAGATGCGGCGCACCTTGGTGAGGAAATCAGACAGATTGGGTATGTCTTGAGGAACTGCTGAACTATGAGATTGAACACGTGGGCCAGGCATGGCACATGTGTCATTCTGCCGAGTTGCAGAGCTGCCACCAGATTACGCCCGTTGTCACACACAACCATGCCTGGCTTGAGGTTCAGCCGGTGCCAGCCACAGATCGGTCTGCGCCGTGTTGCCCTGTAACAGCTCTTGGGCAGTGTGCCTTTTGTCACCTAAGCTCAGCAGTTTGAGCACCGCCTGCTGGCGCTTACACACGGCACTGCTGCTGCGCCTAGAGCTACCGACTGAAGGCGCCGTGCCCACGGATGGTAATTCGGTGGAGGAGGAGGAGGGGTCGGAGGAGGAGGAGGCATAGTATGTCTGAGAGACGTGACCGAGGTAGGACCCGCAATCCTCGGTGTGGGCAGTACATGAGCGGCCCCAGGGTCATTCTCAGGTCCCAGCCTCCACCAAGTTAACCCAATGTGCCGTCAGTTGAGATATAGTGTCCTTGCCCGGCAGCACTTGTCCACGTGTCCGTAGTTAGGTGGACCTTCTCAGAAACAGCGTTGGTCAGGGCATGGATGATGTTCTGTGACACGTTCTGGTGTAGGGCTGGGACGGCACATCGGGAAAAATAGTGGCAGCTGGGGACCGAATACCGAGGGGCAGCCACCGCCATGAGATTGCGAAAGGCCTCGGTCTGTATCAGCCTATAGGGCAGCATCTCCAGGCTAAGCAATTTGGAGATGTGGACGTTGAGGGCTTGGGCATGTAGGTGGGTGGAACTGTATTTCCTCTTGCGCTCCAGCGTCTGCTGTAAAGACAGATGAACACTCGTGCCAGGGACACGTTGGTGCACACTGTGGAGGATCGTGGAGCCGAAGGTGTGGTTTTCCGGCGGGAGGCGCTCGTGCCGGGGTCCTGGGCAGGGGGTTGACACTAGCAGAGGAAGCGAGTGATGCAGGGGGTTGACTAGCAGAGGCAGCGAGTGACGCAGGGGGTTGACTAGCAGAGGCAGCGAGTGACACAGAGGAAGGAGCAGTGGTGTGATCCGCAGGAGGTGGTGAACGGCCTTGATTCCATTGAGTGGGGTATTTAGCACTCATATGCCTGCGCATGCTGGTGGTGGTTAGGCTAGTAGTGGTGGCACCCCTGCTGATCCTGGTGTGGCACAGGTTGCACACCCCAGTCTGTCGGTCATCCTCACTTTCTTTAAAGAACCTCCAGACTTGCGAACATCTAGGCCTCGCCACGGGAGCTTAACTACGTGAAACAGTAGCTGCTGATGCACCAGCTCTGGCCCTGCTTCTCCCTCTGGCCACACCACTGCCTCTTCCAACCTGTTCTGGTGCAGCACTCGCCTCCGCCTCAGAAGCACTGTCTTCACTCGGCATATCAACCCAGCTTGGGTCAGTCACCTCGTCATCCTCCGATTCCTCAGTCTGCTCCCCCCTCGGAATTCCTCCCCTTACAACAACTTCACCACTGTCTGACAACCGTGTCTCCTCATCGTCCGACACCTCTTTACAAACTTCTTCCACTAACTCAATATTGTCATCATCATCATCACCCACACACTGCGACAGTTGGAAAACTTGGGCATCGGGAACGAGGTCAGAAGCAACCTGAGAAGTGGTTTGTGACTCTGGGAAGGGTCCAGAAAACAGTTCCTGAGAGTATGCCGGATCGCATTCCAAATTTTCTTGGGAGGGGGCAGACTGGGGGGAAGGAGGTTGAGGTGGAGGAGCCAGAAGAGTGCTCCCTTGGGTAATGTGGGTGGACTGCGTGGAAGACTGACTGGTGGACAAATTACTTGAAGCATTATTCACAATCCACGAGATCAGCTGTTCGCACTGTTGTGGTTTCAACAGTCCTTTACCATGTGTCCCTGTAAGTTGAGACATGAAGTTAGGGAGTGTAGCTCTGCGGCATTCCACAGCTCCCTCATCAGCAGGTACTGTCTCACCCTGCCCAGGACCACAACCTCTGCCCCCTGCAGTAATTGAATGCCCACGCCCACGATCACGCCCTCGTCCTCGACCCTTAGCCCTGGGGTTCAACATTTTCATTATATAAGTGTATTATATAAAAAAATAAATAAATAAATGGGCCTGGTGTACTGAAACCCACAAACTTGTTCAGTATGGTTTAACTAAGTGACAGAAATTGTCACCTGGACAGAAAATATGGATTGGAGTGAGTGTGCTGAACTGTGACACACAGAAAGGTTCCACGCAGCTGTGTGAAATGGATTTGTATCACTGAGCTAAAACAACAAATACAACTAATTTTTTTTATATATTTTGTTTTCTATATTTTTTTGTAGTTTTGTTTTTTTGGGAACGTGACGTGCAGGAACTATCGTAGACCTAACTCACACCCTGTTAATGGTGGCTATTTAGACTGCGACCCAGACAAATGTCGCACAGAGATTTTTGGGATCAAGCTATATACGTGACAGGCAGCAAATGACTTGGTTGTATTCAGTGACATACAGAAAGTGTCACCTGGACAGAAAATACGGATTGGAGTGAGTGTGCTGAACTGTGACACACAGAAAGGTTACACGCAGCTGTGTGAAATGGTTTTGTTTCACTGAGCTAAAACAACAAATATAACTCATTTCTTTTATATATTTTTTTCTCTATTTTTTTTTGTAGTTTTGTTTTTTTGGGAACGTGACGCGCAGGAACTATCGTAGACCTAACTCACACCCTGTTAATGGTGGCTATTTAGACTGCGACCCAGACAAATGTCGCACAGAGATTTTTGGGATCAAGCTATATAGCTTGCAACTAAAGACTTGGTTGTATTCAGTGACGTACAGAAAGTATCACCTGGACAGAAAATACGGATTGGAGTGAGTGTGCTGAACTGTGACACACAGAAAGGTTACATGTAGCTGTGTGAAATGGATTTGTATCACTGAGCTAAAACAACAAAAAAAAAAAGAATTTTTTTTATATATTTTGTTTTCTATATTTTTTTTGTAGTTTTGTTTTTTGGGGAACGTGACGTGCAGGAACTATCGTAGACCTAACTCGCACCCTGTTAATGGTGGCTATTTAGTCTGCGACCCAGACAAATGTCGCACAGTGATTTTGGGGATCAAGCTATATACGTGACAGGCAGCAAATGACTTGGCTGTATTCAGTGACGTACAGAAAGTGTCACCTGGACAGAAAATACGGATTGGAGTGAGTGTGCTGAACTGTGACACACAGAAAGGTTACACGCAGCTGTGTGAAATGGATTTGTATCACTGAGCTAAAACAACAGAAAAACTATTTTTTTTTTATATATTTTGTTTTCTATATTTTTTTTGTAGTTTAGTTTTTTTGGGAACGTGACGTGCAGGAACTATCGTAGACCTAACTCACACCCTGTTAATGGTGGCTATTTAGACTGCGACCCAGACAAATGTCGCACAGAGATTTTTGGGATCAAGCTATATACGTGACAGGCAGCAAATGACTTGGTTGTATTCAGTGACGTACAGAATGTGTCACCTGGACAGAAAATACGGATTGGAGTGAGTGTGCTGAACTGTGACACACAGAAGGGTTACACGCAGCTGTGTGAAATGGATTTGTATCACTGAGCTAAAACAACTAAAAAACTAATTTTTTTTATATATTTTGTTTTGGATTTTTGTTTTTTTTGGAACGTGATGTGCAGAAACTATCGTAGAGCTAACTGACACCCTACTGATAGTGGCTATTTAGACTGCGACCCAGACAAATGTCGCACAGAGATTTTTGGGATCAAGCTATACACGTGACAGGCAGCAAAAGACTTGGTTGTATTCAGTGACGTACAGAAAGTGTCACCTGGACAGAAAATAGTGAGTGTACTGAACTGTGACACACAGAATGGTTCCACACTGCTGTGTGCAATGGATTTGTATCACTGAGATATAACATTAAAAAAAAGGGGGGTTATATATGGCGATAGCTGCACTACTAGTGCCAGCCAGCCAGCCAAGCCAGGAGACAAAAAAAATATCTTGTAGCCCTTAGAAGGGCTGTTGGGTTCTTTGTGGGTGATTCCTGCCTAACAGAGAACTAAATGCAGGCCCTAACACTGTCCCTGAAACGCAGCAGCTCTATCCCTAACGACATCCAGACTGCATCTGAGCCGAGCACCGCGGCCAGTCACTAGTATATTCCAGGGTCACCTGATCAGGCCAGCCAACCCCTGCTATCGACATGTAAGGGCCCCACGTGATGCTGGGTGTACCGCAGAGTCTCCTGGCTTGTGATTGGCTGAGTTTATAGGCGCCAAAAAAGCACGATGCGGAAGTTGCCATTTCCTCGAGCATGGCGAGATACTCGTCCGAGCAGCGAGCACTTACGAGTACCCTAATACTCGAACGAGCACCAAGCTCGGACGAGTATGCTCGCACATCTCTAGTTAACATGCGGAACATATGCTTGGTGTGCTAGGCTATTTTCAGAATTACTTTTTTGCAATGATTGCCACGCTATAGTAACTGCACGGTGTTCCAAACAAACTAGTGTTTCTACAACTATATATCCCACAATGTGAAGTTGGACAACACTCAAAAAGATGGAGAAAAATGTTTATTAAAGGGGTATTCTGGTTACCATAAATGTAACTTATGTTTTAGACTAATTCCTCATCTCACACCCACTGTGTGTGTCATAAGTTACCATGGCACCGACATGTAGTTTTGAGCCTTTGTCAGGTCAGGAATGTTCAGTGTGTTGCTATCAATTCTCTAGCTAAATGTTAGTGTGCTGCAGCTTACTGAGTAGAGGGGGTGTGTCTGGACTGGAATATCAGGCAGCCAATCAGTAATCTTCAACACTCATGAACAAGCACAAACTCATAGCAGGAAAGCTAGGCATTGTGGGAATTGTAGCTTTGTGAGGGAAGATCAGGAGCCATGATACTCTGTGTGTTGCAGGCTCACACAGGAGCTAGACTAATGGATTGCAATGTAAATTGAAGCTCTGGTTCTATGTATAGATATGTGTTCTGGTTGGGTCACAGCTTGCAGCCTTAATGTAGTTTATCAAAAATTAAGTTATGTTACCGGAATACCCCTTTAAAGAGGTTATCTGAGAAAGGCAACCCCTGTCCACTATTGAACCCATATATGAGTCAGAATGGAGAGAGGTTCTGCATGAATAGCTTTGGTCTGACAACCTGTAGCCAACTATTTGCCTGGGGTGTCTGGAGCTGATTTCTTTCACCAGCTGCACTGTGAAAGGAATTGTCTCCCATGAGACAAACTGTTTGAGCCTGTATACATAAAGATATGTAGAGCTATAATTATTTTTTAGAAGGATATAACCATGGCAACAGGAATGAAAGCATCCATTGTTGGCTGAATTTGTAGAAAACAATGTACAATGGAAAAATATGTTTATAAACTTGCCATTCACATAAGATGTACGTTTACCAAAACCGCCAATTTCATCAGGTTCTACCAACTATCTAATGAGTAGGAACCTCACAACTCTCCCCCAGCATCTGATGTTGTCGGAGACAAGGATCAGGCAAGATCCTTTTGTTCTCAGGATACATACTGCAGCTAGATGTGTCTGCATCAAGCCTCATTCACATGACTGTATAAGCTTTTGTGGTCCACAAATTGTAGATTTGCAAAGTGCAGATACCGGCCATGTGCATCCCACATGTACCCTTCTGCCGGTCCTGTGCTATGTTACAAATGTCATGGACAAGAATAGGACATGTTCTATATTTTTGAGTGGCAGGGGAATGGACATATGAATGTGGACAGTACACAGTGTGCTGTCAACATCTTCTACAGCCCCACTGAAATAAATGGGTCCGCATCCGATCCAATGCAGACCATAACTATGGTAGTTGTGCATGAGGCCTCAACCTTCTCCCCTCCCCTGTTCACTACATATGCATGCTTGGCTGTATCTGGAGAGATAGCTGGTGGCTGACAGTTATCTCTCGTGTTTGCTCAGACTTATAAAGTTACCTTTATTTTATGTGATTTTCAATTCCAGAACAAGTTTATCTTTCCACAGCAATTTTTCCCTCACATTACATAGTAACATAGTTACATAGTTTATAAGGCCAAAAGAGACATCTGTCCATCCAGTTCGGCCTGTTATACTGCAAGTTGATCCAGAGGAAGGAAAAAAAAACCCTGTGAGGTAGAAGCCAATTTTCCCCTCTTTGGGGGAAAAAAATTCCTTTCCAACTCCAATCAGGCAATCTGAATAACTCCCTGGATCAACGATCCCTCTCTAGTAACTATAACCTGTAATATTATTACCCTCCAGAAATACATCCAGGCCCCTCTTGAACTCTTTTACTGAACTTACCATCACAACCTCCTGAGGCAGAGAGTTCCATAGTCTCACTGCTCTTACAGTAAAGAATCTATGTTTCTGTACAAACCTTCTTTCCTCCAGACACAGAGGATGTCCCTTCGTCACAGTCCTGGGGATAAATAGATCATGGGAGAGATCTCTGTACTGACATATTTATACATAGTCATTATATCTTCCCTCAGTCATCTTTTTTTCAAAGTAAATAACCCTAATTTTGATAATCTTTCTGGGTACTGTAGTCCACCGATTCCTGTTATTACTTTAGTTGCCATCCTCTGAACCCTCTCCAGCTCTGCTATGTCGGCCTTGTTCACAGGAGCCCAGAACTGTACACAGTACTCCATGTGTGGTCTGTGCACCTTTTGATGCAACCCATTATCTTATTGGCCTTGGCAGCAGCTGTCTGACACTGGTTTCTGCAGCTTAGTTTGTTAGTTTCCTTGAATAAAAACATAGCTTTAACAATTCAACTTATCGTAGAAAATTGTTCTTATGACTGAGAGAAGCATCTTCTTACTGAACACGAAAATATAAATATGTTTATAAAACAATAATTGGCCTATAGCTCGGGTGCAAAAATAATAGTCTCAATTAATCATTCTGTCTTTTACAATTTATGCTAAATTAAATACATGAAATATTGAATGATTAGATTTGATGTATTGTTCATAGGTCACCACACATAATGTCTGAAAGAAAGCTATTGCTCTAACCAAAAAAAGCATAAGTACACAGATTTCCACTTCATTTAGGCTAAAGTTGAATGTAGGCTCAAGGATGATTTCTGTGCACCACAGGAAAGTGTAGAGTAAATCAGTGTTGCGCTAGATAAATGAAAATACTGACTGAGAATCATATTAATAAATTCAGCTTAAATGTTCTCCTTTCTGATCTCTCCTAATTTCCATTAGTCTTTCGTTGTGAAGCAATTTAAAAATGACCACAAGAAAATAGTCTCGCTGTGAACCCATTAAATCATGATAATTGGAAACTTCAAAAAGGTTGCATAAGCATATGAACATAATTACAGTAAGCAGGTTTCAGTTCCCTGTTAGAAGAACAACTATATGGCTTTAAAAAAAAAAAAAGTGGGGAGGTAGGAGGATTTCTAAACATGTGCATGCTACCTGGTCTTTGTAAAAAAAAAAAAAAAAAAAAAAATTCTGAATGTATCCTGAATTTATGCATACTCTTGGAAAAATACCTATTTTTAGCCTCATTTAAATTTAACTCTTTCGGAATTACAATTCCCCATAGGAATCTCGGGTTTAAGGTTGGTATTTTTAATGCTACCTAACAATCTTTTCACTTCTTTTGTGTCAGCTAATGTTACCAGTAGAGCTAATTTATTCTAGATAGACAGCATAAACGGATGATGCACTAATCACATTGTCACCGTCAAACTGCTTAATTCCACATATACGCAAAAGCTTCTATGTCAAAAAGCAAATGAATAGCACCAGCTGCACTGATGTAGGGTCTTCAGTATTAATGTGTATGCCATTTAGGTTCTAATATTATTTCAATCTAATGTAGTAGAAATGGCCTTTTCCTACATACAGTGGGGAAAAAAGTATTTAGTCAGCCACCAATTGTGCAAGTTCTCCCACTTAAAAAGATGAGAGAGGCTTGTAATTGACATCATAGGTAGACCTCAACTATGAGAGACAAAGTGAGAAAACAAATCCAGAAAATCACATTGTCTGATTTTTAAAGAATTTATTTGCAAATTATGGTGGAAAATAAGTATTTGGTCAATAACAAAAGTTCATCTCAATACTTTGTTATATATCCTTTGTTTGCAATGACAGAGTTCAAACGTTTTCTGTAAGTGTTCACAAGGTTGGCGCACACTGTTGCTGGTATGTTGGCCCATTCCTCCATGTAGATCTCCAATAGAGCAGTTATGTTTTTGGGCTGTCGCTGGGCAACACGGACTTTCAACTCCCTCCAAAGGTTTTCTATGGGGTTGAGATCTGGAAACTGGCTAGGCCACTCCAAGACCTTGAAATGCTTCTGACGAAGGCACTCCTTCGTTCAGTTGGCGGTGTGCTTGGGATCATTGTCATGCTGAAAGACCCAGCCACGTTTCATCTTCAATGCCCTTGCTGATGGAAGGAGGTTTGCACTGTATACGGATCAGTCTTCCTGGTCCCTTTGCAGAGAAACATCCCCAAAGCATGATGTTACCAACCCCATGCTTCACATTAGGTATGGTGTTCTATGGATGCAACTCAGCATTCACTCTCCTCCAAACACGACGAGTTGTGTTTCTACCAAAGAGTTCTACTTTAGTTTCATCTGACCATATGACATTCTCCCAATACTCTTCTGGAACATCCAAATGCTCTCTAGCAAACTTCAGAGGTGCCCGAATATGTACTGGCTTAAGCAGGGGGACACGTCTGGTACTGCAGGATCTGAGTCCCTGGCCGCGTAGTGTATTACTGATGGTAGCCTTTGTTACGTTGGTTCCAGCTTTTTGCAGGTCATTCACTAGGTCCCCCCGTGTGGTTCTGGGATTTTTGCTCACAGTTCTTGTGATCATTTCAAACCCACAGAATTCTTGCATGGAGCCCCTGATCGAGGGAGATTATCAGTGGTCTTGTATGTCTTTCATTTTCTAATTATTGCTCCCACAGTTGATTTCTTCACACCAAGCTGCTTGCCTATTGCAGATTCAGTCTTCCCAGCCTGGTGCAGGTCTACAATTTTGTTTCTGGTGTCCTTCAACAGCTATACTGACAGTCAGCAGCAGGATGCCATGCAAGAGATTGGCACCACCTTCTAAACCACTTGAATGTTGTGGTCACTATTGGCCACTGCATCTGAAGGGTATATGGGTAAACGTGGCATCTAAAGGGTAAACAGCCTCCTGTTGGTTTGAGCAATTAGGGCAGGAGCCTGGGTCTCATGTCAGAGTTGAGCCCACACTCTCCTGCCTCTGTATGAATACGCAAATCTCACACTACGTATACAGACCCAGTATAGCAGAGCCCCTCAAAGTGGTTGACTGAGACCAGGCACCACCAAGGCAAGAGCAGAGTATATGGAATGTATCAATTACAGGATATTGACCTAATGATGAATGCTACTAACTTGAATAAAGGCACAGGATGTATGTCCCCAAGAGTGATATATACTGTAGTCTGTATCAGCTAGACAACATAATTGTAGCAGACAACTGTATAGCACTAGGACATACTGCATACTCCACAGTTGTTCCTTCCTCTCTGTCTCATATCATATCTCTCTTCTGTTTCCCTTCCCCTTTTTAATGAGGTAACAGGGCAGCACATAAAGAACTGGGATGTTAAATGCAGTGAGGCCTGTAGCCTAGGTATTATCAATTCCACAACACCACTCCCATTTCTAAGTGCCAGCACAGCCACACTGAAGTGGAGATTTGCCTGATGTTTTTTTAAGTTAGAACGCAGCATCTCTGTGCGCAGCACGTCAGCTGACAGCCTCCTTATGACGAGAGACAGGTAACCACTTACATACAGGTAGGGAATACACATGATTGGCCAGAAGTCCAGTAGTAAGGTCCTTACTGTGAGACAGACAAGACTGAGCGATGTCTTTATTGGTGGAGTCAAGTGTAAGGAGGAGTAATGTGCTATTTAGGTTTCCCCACAAACGCTACCTACCATTCCTGCCCGTTACCCCTGATGAAGCCAGTTATCTGGCAAAACATGTTGGGGGGGCAGAGGTTGTTGGTGATTTTAAGGCAGCCCAGTGTTGTGCGATAGTACTAGTATAGAGGTGTGCTGCACCCATGGTTCATATTAGTTAGTAGCAACAGTTGTGGTGGTTATCCAGGGCTGTGCACACCCTGGATCCAAATCCTGTGCAAGACGCATTAATCGCACACCTTGTGTGTTAGTTTTAATTTTGAGGGACCTTTCTCCCATTTTATTGATCTCACTGTAGAGTCACAATAATAAAGGTTGAGTTTTATATAATAAAGTAGTTGGGAGCAAGATGGGGGTTAAGTGGCTTATTAGCCGTCTCTATTGTATGTGTGAAATATTCACCCCTTCTCCTAACTGGGTCTTTTTTGTTTTGTTTTAGCAATCTGGCTATGTGCATACTGTAATTCAATTAAAAACACCTCATAATAAGTGCATAATAGGACACATTGCAGCACCTGAAAAAGAATACACAAAATGGGCTAAAGTGCTTGAACGTTGCTGAACCTGTAAAAACATTTTTGCTAAAATACAGCTAAGACACATTTTAGTGCAATTTCACATTTGTAAGCATAAAAGGCTCAGATATACGTTTGAGTCTCGCCTCGAGTCGTGGCTGCTTGGTATGATAATTAAACACTGGAACACAGTCCAAAATTCAATTGTAATCCACGTGAGGTAATTTTGTAATCCAAACAGGTAACGTGTAATCCACATCGATAATATAAAATAGTAACAAATAGAGAACCCTTTTTTGCAAATAACCTGAGAAGGGGGGAAAAGGAAAATAGTCGCTTAGTTGCTTAGGCGCAACTGGGAATGTTCTACAAAATGGGGGGGGGGGGGAATCCTGACAAGCCATGTCCATCTGGGTGAGAGTCAAACGGGGGCAATACGAACTAAACAAAAAAGTGCCAACTAGCTCTCACCCGTCAGTTGCAGATAGAGATGAGTGAGCACTAACATGCTCGGGTGCTCGTTATTCGAGTCAAATTTTTCCGGATGATCGTGTGCTCGTTTCGAATAACGAACCCCATTGAAGTCAATGGGAGACTCGAGCATTTTTTGCAGGGGACCAAAGCTCTGTACAGAGAAGGTTGCATGAAAACCTGGAAACCTCAGAAAATTATGGAAACACCACGGAAATGGACAGGAAACAGCAGGGACAGCATGCATGGATGACTCTGAGGCTGCCTAATCGTACCATTACACCAAATTCTGGGCAACAGCCTGGTGGTGACCCTCAAGACAATTGTGCTGACCAGACCAAGATGGGCAAGGCACATGTGCTGGCACATGTTACTAAAGCACCCAACTAGGTGCAACGAAGGTCCATCACCGCCTGTGGGTGACACTGCTGTCCTATCCCCCACCCCAGGACGCAGGCATAAGCATCTCCCTCCCCGCACCCACGCAGTAGTCCACAGCGTACACAAAGTTCTCCCAGCACAGTGTCCAGCTCTCCCCATCCCAGATGGGCAAACACGCACCCCACACCCACCCTGTCCACAGCAGACACAAAGACCTTCAAGCACAGTGCCCAGCTTTCCTAATTCCAGACGGGCTAAGACGCACACTGCACCCACCCATTAGTCTCCACACGTGGGTGGGTGCAAAGCCTTTTAGTGCCCCTCAAGACAATGTTTGTGTGCCAGGGCCGGGTGGTAATCCTCCTTGAAATTGTGGGGGAGAGTCCTCTGGTGACCCTCAAGACAATTTTGGGCGACAGTGTAGTGGCGAGCCTCCAAAAAATCGTGGGTGAGAGCCTGGAGGTGACCCTCAGAAACAATTGGTGTGAAAAGCATGGTGGTGCACCCCTGAATGACAGTCTGTGACTGAGATTGCAGGTGAACACGCTAAAATTGTAGTCTAGCATACCTTGGTGGTGAACCCCTAAATTACATAGTTTGACTGAGATTGCAGTTTACAGCATGGGGGTAAACCCCAGGATGACTTGTTAAGACTGAGATTACAGTTTTTAGCATGGTGGTGAACCCCAGAGTGGCTTGGTTAGACTAAGATAGCAGCTGAACCACCCAAACATTTAGCCTGACACAGCATGGCGGTGACACCAACAAGTGACCAAGTTAGATGAGGTAGCAGGTGAGCCACCCAAACATTTAGCCTGACACAGCATGGCAGTGACACCACCAAGTGAACAAGTTACACTGAGGTAGCAGGTGAGCCACCCAAACCTGTAACCTGACACAGCATGGCGGTGACACCACCAAGTGACCAAGTTAGAAGAGGTGGCAGGTGTGCCACCCAAAAATTTAGCCTGACACAGCATGGCGGTGACACCACCAAGTGACCAAGTTAGATGTGGTAGCAGGTGAGCCACCCAAAAATTTACCCTGACACAACATGGCGGTGTCAACAGAGTAACCAAGTTAGACCGAGGTAGCAGGTTAAGCACATAAAATTTTACCTTGACACAGCATTGCGATGACAACAGAGTGACCAAGTGAGACTGAGGCAACAGGTGAAGCACTGCTCCCCTCCTCTCCCCCGTTAGTTGGCCCACAGAACTACATCCTCTGCCGCTAGCGGTGTCAGATGGGAAGGATAGTTTCAGCTTGTGCACCAGGGCCTGTTGATATTGATTCACTCCCATACTCCTCTCCTCTACAGGAATGAGAGTGGAAAAGTTCTGCTTGTACCGGGGATCCAAGAGGGTGAACACCCAGTAATCGGTGTTGTCAAAAATGCTTCTAATGCGAGGGTCACGGGAAAAGCAGCCTAACATGAAGTCAGCCATGTGCGCAAGAGTCCCAACATGCAAGAATTCCCTTTCCTCAGTAAGCTGACTCTCCATTTCCTCCTCCTCTTCAGCCCATACACGCTCAACAGATAAGAAGGAATGAGCATAGGTATCCTCTTCAGTCTCGCCAACAGCCTCCTCCTCTTCCTTCTCTTCCTCCTCATCCTCCTCCTCCTCCTCCAATACTCGCTGAGAAACAGACCTGAGGGTGCTCTGGCTATAAAGCAACTTATCTTCTTCCCCCATCTCCTGTGACAAGCAAAAAGCCTCTGACTTCATGCTGAGCAGTGACTTTTTCAGCAGACAAAGCAGCGGGATGGTGACGCTGATAATGGCAGCATCGCCGCTGACCATCTGCGTTGACTCCTCAAAGTTGCTCAACACCTGACAGATATCAGACATCCACTCCTCATTGTAGACTTGAGGAAGCTTACTAACCTGACTACCAGTTCTCGTGGAAGTTGTAATCTGGCAGTCTACAATGGCTCTGCGGTGCTGGTAGACCCTGGCTAACATGTATAATATGTAATTCCATCGCGTGGGCATGTCGCACAACACTCGTTGAGCTATCAGTTGTAAGCGCAGTTGCACTGCCCTGAGGGTGGCAGCATCTGTGGTTGACTTACGGAAATGAGCACCTTGGAGAGCAAATCAGACAAATTGGGGTAGGTCTTGAGGAACCGCTGAACCACAAGATTGAACACATAGGCCAGGCATGGCACATGTGGGAGTCTGCCGAGTTGCAGAGCTACCACCGTGTTACGCCCGTTGTCACACACAACCATGCCTGGTTTGAGGTTAAGCGGCGCAAGCCAAAGATCGGTCTGCGCCGTGATGCCCTGTAACAGCTCTTGGGAGGTGTGCCGTTTGTCACCTAAGCTCAGCAGTTTCAGCACCGCCTTTTGACGCTTACCCACGGCAGTGCAGCTGCGCCTGGAGCTATCGACTGAAGGCGCCGTGCTCTAGGATGGTAATTGAGAGGAGGAGAAAAAGGAGGAGGAGGAGGGGTTGGAGGAAGAGGCATAATAAGCCTGAGAAATTGTGACCGAGGCAGGCCCCGCAATCCTCGGTGTGGGCAGCACATGAGCGGCCCCAGGGTCAGACTCGGTCCCAGCCTCCACCAAGTGAACCCAATGTGCCATCAGGGAGATATAGTGTCCCTGCCCGCCAGCGATTGTCCACGTGTCCGTGGTTAGGTGGACCTTCTCAGTAACCGCGCTGGTCAGGGCACGGATGATGTTCTCTGACACGTGCTGGTGTAGT
>ONZH01006941.1:0-41226 GCA_900303285.1 Rhinella marina | reverse complement strand
TCCAAACAATTTTCCAGAGGTCCACCTACAGGCCCTCTCTCCAAATAATTTTTCCGGGAGGTCCACCTACAGCGGATAGGTGCCATATACGGGTATTAAACTGAGAAGAATACATAGAACACATACCACACTTGTTCAAGCTCATAGTTGACAACCGTAACCGGTTGATGCTAAATTTTTAAGTTGGGGTCCTGCGTCGTCATTCCAACTCCATCCGGCTGTTGTCACCACCACACACGATAGCTATGGGGGCACTCCTCTGGCTCTTCCAGCTCAACCTCCTTCCCCCCAGCCTGCACCCCACCTACAGGCCCTCTCTGCAAACAATTTACGTCTTTTTCCTCTGTTTCTCTCTCTCCAAACTATTTTTCCGGATAGGTGCCATATACGGTATTAAACTGAGAAGTATACATAGAACACATACCACACTTGATCAAGCTCATAGTTGACAACTGTACCGGTTGATGCTAAATTTTTAAGTTGGGGTCCTGCGTCGTCATTTGAACTCCATCCGGCTGTTGTCACCACCACACACTCTAGCCAAGGGTGCACTCCTCTGGCTCTTCCAGCTCAACCTCCTTCCCCCCAGCCTGCCCCCCACCTACAGGACCTCTCTCCAAAGAATTTACCCGGATAGGGGACGTATTAGATATTATACTGATTTTTGTTCGTTCCTCTGTTAATTGGCTCCTGACCTGTGATAGGCAGAGCATGGACACGTCCCCTTAGCTGCAGTAGAAAAGACACTCCCCTGGCCAGAGCAAGCTCTTTTTCCTTTTCCGTGTTCGAAAAATCTATGAAATATATGGTCCCAAGATAGGGGACATATACGATTTTAAACTGAGAAGAATCGATACCACACATGCCCCACTAGGAGAATTTGGGGTAATGGTGGGATTAGGCAGCCTCAGAGGCATCCATGCATGCTGCCCCTGCTGTTTCCTGTCCATTTCCGTGGTGTTTCCATCATTTTCTGAGGTTTCCAGGTTTTCACCCAGCCTTCCCTAGGCAGAGCCTTGGTCCCCTGCAAAAATGCTCGAGTCTCCCATTGACTTCAATGGGGTTCGTTATTCGAAATGAGCACCCGAGCATCGGGAACAGTTCGACTTGAATAACGAGCACCCCGAGCATTTTAGTGCTCGCTCATCTCTAATATAGATATATATGGTTTTTAAAAAAAAATTTTTTACAGCATTCACCTGGGGGGCCATCTCATGTAATATTTTTATACAGCAGATTGCGGCGATACCCAATAAGTCTTCCATTTTTATTTTTGGAAAGTTTTACACATTAGATGCATTTTTGGGCGATTGTCTTAGGTAGGGTCTAAATTTCTGCGGGAAGAGATGACGGTTTGATTGGTACCATTTTGGGGTAAATACACCTTTTTGATCACCTGCTAATACACTTTTGTGAGGGAAGGTGACCAAAAAAATGGCACTTTTTTTTTTTACTGCGTTCATCTGGAACGCAGGTGATATGGAATGATGTGATATTTTTATAGAACCGGTCGATACGGACGCAGCAATACCTAATATGTATACTTTTCTTTTTTTCCCTTTTTTTAAAATTTAAAAAATTTTTTTTTTTTTTTTTGGGAAAAAAGTGCGCTTTTTTTTTTTTACTTGAAACTTTTATTTTTTGTAAAACTACTTTTTTTTTACTTTTTTTCCACTTTTTTTCCACTTTAAGGGTCTGATCCCCTTTACAATGCAAAGGGGATCAGCTTCTGCATTGTAATGCATTGGCTGTAAGTGTATTACCAGTGTAATACACTTACAGCCTGCTTCCATCGGGCTGCCATCCAAGCCATCGGGTCCATGTCACAGCAGCGCGGGGACCCGATGGACTCTACTTACCTACGCCCACATCGCATGTGCCATGGTCAGCGCTGACCGCGGCACATCGAGGGTTAATACGCCCGCATCGGTGTTTTCACCAATGCGGGCGTACGCAGCAGGGGTCCGGCTACTGGGAACAGCCGTCCCCCTGCAGCTACGGCACTGGGCGTCAAGCCCCTTCACGCAGTGCCGTACTATTACGGTGCTGGGCGTGAAGGGGTTAAAACACTAAAGTTTTGCGTTTATACAGTACATTGTAAAATAGGTTTGGGTTTCACCTGAATGGCCCATCCATGCCTATCAATGTTCACACATTAGTTAATAATTAAAGGGAGTCTGTCACCTCATTTTCACCTATATAACTAACAGCACTGCCTCACAGAAGATTGCAGACACATCCCAGACATACCTGTGTGTACTGTGTCTATATTACATGTCCAGGAAAAGCACTTTTATTCTGCAGGAAAACAGCTCCCAAGTGCCCGGCTCTGCTGCTGCTGCAAACCAGACTGAAGAGAGGAGGGCTGCTTTAGCTGCTCATATCTTGGGATTAGTAGCAGATGGTTCTGATCTTCTTTGAAAGCTGGCAGTCCAAGCTTTAAAATATTACCAATACCAAATGATACAGTGCCTTGCGAAAGTATTTGGACCCCTGGAACTTTTCAACCTTTTGCCACATTTCAGGCTTCAAACAAAAAGATATAACATTTTACATTTTTGGTGAAGAATCAACAACAAGTGGGTCACAATTGTGAAGTGGAACGAAATTTATTGGATCATTTAAACTTTTTTGTAATAATAAAACTGAAAAGTGGGGCCTGCAAAATTATTCAGCCCCCTTGCATTAATACTTTGTTGTGCCACCTTTTGCTGTGATTACAGCTGCAAGTCGCTTGGGGTATGTTTCTATCAGTTTTGCACATCTAGAGACTGAAATTCTTGCCCATTCTTCCTTGCAAAACAGCTCGAGCGAAAAATACGGTAATTGATGAGTTTCATTAGTGAGAGTTGGTAGGCTGTGGATCACACAAGTTTGGAAAATATACAGAATTTTACTCTTACGTACAAAAATGTTTATTTACCTTATTCTTCGCTTTATAAGACGTACTTTCCCACCCCTAAAAGTAGGGGGAAAATTGCTGTGCATCTTATAAAGTGAATACTAGTGAGCGCCTCCATTATGTAAGCGCTCACTAGTATGTAATAGGTGATAGGAGTGGGGAAACATACTCACCCTCCTGCGCTGCAGCTCCGCTCCGGGTCCGGCGTTCCTCTGTCTTCTCCTGCCGGCGCTGCACTGTCCTGACCTTGTACAGCGTCAGGACGTAGTACGCACACTCTGACCTGACGCTGCACGCAGTCAGGTGACAGTGCAGCGCTGGTAGAAGACAGAGGAGCACCGGGCCCGTAGCGGAGCCGCGGTGCAGGAGAGGTAAGAGAGTTTTTTTTTATTCGATAGGCTGATCTGAAGTCTGATGGGGGCACAGTGGGCTGATCTGAGGTCTGATGGGGGCACAGTGGGCTGATATGGTGGCACAGTGGGCTGATCTGAGGTCTGATTGGGGCACAGTGGGCTGATATGGTGGCACAGTGGGCTGATCTGAGGTCTGATAGGGCACAGTGGGCTGATCTGAGGTCTGATGGGGGCACAGTGGACTGATATGGTGGCACAGTGGGCTGATCTGAGGTCTGATGGGGGCACAGTTGGCTTATATGGTGGCACAGTGGGCTGATCTGAGGTCTGATAGGGGCACAGTGGGCTGATATGGGGGCACGGGTGGGCTGATCTGAGGTCTGATGGGGGTCTGAAAGGGCTGATCTGAGGTCTGATGGGGGTCTGATGTGATGTCCTGAAATTTATGGGGAGTCTGATATGAGGTCAGATGAAACATATTTTTTTCTTATTTTCCTACTGTAAAATCTGGGGTGCGTCTTATCGGGTGCATCTTATAAAGCGAAAAATACGGTACATTTGATATGAATATATCATGTTTCTAGACTAATGCAACTGCTGATTGTTAGAGTAGAAATAATGCGCAATACCATAGGTACCCCAAAGTCGGCAAACTGTAGATGCACAAAGTAGGCAACCTGTTGTTTACAATTTGAGTCTCACCCATGCAAGTGGCTGTTACTAGTCCCTTGGTGAGTAGGATATTTCTGTACACATAGACATGTAGGAATTGTAGCACCCAGATGCCTCTGCTAACATAGAAAGGCAGCAATGTCTATAGAATTGTAACAGGGCAGTGGTGGAGTAAGGAGGGCAGAGAGCAAGGTTTAACAGCAGCTCAGGTTTTGAATGAAAAATAACTTGCACCAGAGATGTTTTATTAGCTTTTTCCTTTGTCTGGACATTTGTGGACATTTGCCCGTTTCCCCTATGCAAAGTCATCAACTCCTAACTTTATTTCACTTTAAAACTTTAAAGGGTTAACTTGCACTGACATACTGTTTAATACTCTGTAACTGCATTTTATATGTGTGTCATTATATATATCCTGCATATTTGCACTGTGGTTACACATCACTGTGGAAATTGTTAATGAACACTGAGAGACTTTATCTAGCCAATAATGAGAAGCTGGTAATTTTCCACAGCTACCATAGGGTTCAAAGAAGAGCATGCTTTGGAGGGAAAATGCCAGACTTGTTTACCACCAGAACCAGACAGACTGACCTTTTGGATGTCAGGTTTAGCTTTATCCTGCTCATTTGCACTGTGTTTGCAAAACACTGTGGAAAGGGTGAATGAGCACTGTGAGGAATGTAGAATAAAGATCCATGATTAGCTATGATTTAATCATAGCCATCTGCTGTCAACTCAACTAGCAGGTGGAGTAAACACCGCAGGGGTCCTGCCTTCAAAGCAGGTCATATGTATACAATTCACACGTCACCCAGCCAGTGCGGAGTCAAAGCCCTTCCCCAGGAAAAGCCCCTCAGCAGGGGGCCGTCGCTTGAATAGCCATATCATGGAAGTTCCCAGACAGACTGAAACCAGGAATTAATAAAGAATTATGGATGGCCCGTTCATCACAAACATAAACCAATCATATATTCACGAGACAGGGACCGAGAGGGACAGGCACATGTCCATAAATTAGCAATCACATGTCAGGAAACGGAGATATGGATATCTCCAAGCGGGAACCATGATAAGTGTGTCATGTTTGGTCTCCAACTGTAGCTGAAACCCAGGCGGATCCGTTGGTACCAGAACCCTTTCCATGTGACCTCCCGGTCTGGAGCTATGGGCCATAATGATTTTGTGGGGCTTTTGCTACCAGAACTGGGACGGGGGAGTGGACTTCTCCTGGAGGGAGGAGGGGAGTGGCTGGCTGCAGGGTAAAAGGTCACATAGAACAGAGGCCAGCGTCAAGCATTGTGCTTGGAGGGACGCATTGTGCTTGGAGGGACCTTGAACAAGCTGCTGACATCACTGCCCCCCATGTGGTTACAGCCAGGCCTTACAACAACCCAGGACCTATCTTAACGGTCTATTCATCTATCTGTTAATTGACTATTGCTCTGTTCAATTCTGTTGTATTATATCGCCTGTATTTGCATATCTGACCGCTGTATCCATTTTCTGTATATATAGTTATATCTAGTGAGCCCTTAAGGTGATTAAATATATAATTTAATCTTGTGTTGTTCTTGTAACTCGATCACGAATCCCCACGACAGTGTTCTCGGTAATATTGTTATATGCTACCCGGGTTGGCTCGTATATCAAACGAGAGCTGGTGGCAGTACTACTGGGCTGATAGACTCGCTTTTGCTGGTGATAGTAAAAAGAGTCTCTCAGCCGGTCAGGATTGTGAGTGAGTGTAGCGCCATGCAGGGATCGAGTGGGCTACCGTCTCTCCCTTTCTGTGCCTTCCTGTGCCCACGTGGACCGGAGGTGTCTGTGTAAACTTACGTGCTCCTAGGGAGGCTTAACGTCACGTCTTGGTAACCAGTGATGCAAATTCATCACGTAAGCATATGAAAACTGTAATCCTCGCTGGTGAGGATTAGTTTTCAAACTGCAATTCTTATTCTGGCCACTAGATGGCAGGCCAGGATAAGAAATGAGCAATTCATGGTTTTAACTGCATCTAGTAAATCCATGATTGCTCATAAAGAAAAAAAACAAAACACAATAGATCAGATGATATTTGAGCTTTAAAATAATCACAGAAAAATTAAAAAAAAATGTTAAAAAATATATAAAAAATAAAAAAGATATAAAAGTTCAAATCACCCCCCTTTCCGTATAAGTAAAAAATAAATACCTAAATAACAATAAATATAGACATCATGGGTATCACCGTGACCGAAAACGCCCGTACTTTTAAAATATAAAAAAAAAATTTCAATACGGCGAATTGTGTGGCGGAAAAAAGCGTCCAAATGGCGATTCGCAGTTTTTTGTCCCTTTTTTTTCTAAAAAAAATTAAATAAAAAGTGATCAAAAAGTCATACACACCCCAGAATGGTATCAATAAAAACTTCAGACCGCCCCTCAAAAAATGAGCCCCCATACAGCTCTGTACACATAAATACCAAAAAGTTATAGGGGTCAATATATGACAAGAAAAAAAAAAAAAAAGGGCAACTTTCTAATTATTTTATCACCATCTAAACGCAGGAAAAACTATACATATTAGGTATTGCCGGATTCGTACTGACCAGTAGAATGAAAGTAACGGATCAGTTTTAATGCACATCGAATGCTGTAAATAAGAAACCCGTAGAACTGTAGCGGAATAGCGTTTTCTTTGCAATTTCACCCGGTTTGGAATTTTTTTCCCGCTTCCCACTACACCGTATGCAATATTAAATGGTGGCGTTGGAAAGTACAACTTGTCCCGCAAACAACAAGCCCTCATACAGCTATGTGAACAGAAAAATAAAAGAGTTATGGCTGTTTGAAGGCAGGGAGCGCAAAACGAAAATGCAGAACCGAAAAAAGCTCCGGTCGTGAAAGGGTTAATGTTTGAAATTCCAGTTTACAGTTGGTTTACAATAAAATTTAAAATAATAATAAAAATATTAATAATAATAATAATAATAATAATCTGGTTAACGCAAATGTGCAGTAATTACACAGAAGCCTTAGTAGAGTGTATAACAGTGACACATTTATCCTTTAAATTAAAAAAAACTGTAAATATAAATCTAAATCTTTGACAGCTCTTTTCATTTTATCAAGCAGTTCAACATTTTGCACAGCCAGTTCTTTGCTGTATCTTCTTTTGGAAAATTAGGATGAAAAGCAATAACGCTGCTGTGACAGCTCCCACAAGGATAGTCACTGGGGTTTGCCAGCAACAGATATAACTAACAAACTAATGAATATCATATTGACAGTCAAGGACAACTTGAAGAGTTTTATTTACTTTGTTGCTTAGGGCAGTGATGGTCAACCTGAATTATTATGGGGGTTTAAATCTGATCCTTAATTTAATGTTAAGGGTGTATTCACACGACCGTATGTATTTTGCAGTAGGCAAAATGCAGATCCGTAAAAAAATACAGATGAAGTCCATGTGACATCCATGTTGCATCTGTTTTTTTGTTTTTATTTTTTGCAGATCTTTTGTAACAATGTCTATTCTTGTCTGCAAAACTGTCTTTTTTATGAGACTACGGAATGGATATTTTTCCTCAATATAGCAGTGCACCGTGGGCTTTACAATTGACCACGACATCTGGTCAATTGTGTAGTTGATCATGAACCATGCTCTCAAGTGTCTGCCCTGGACATCCGCCATACATGTACATCACTCATCCATAAGGGGTTAATATGCAGTTAAAAGTAAACAAGCATAGATAGTGCACCCAGTGAATCTCAGCCAGGCACCAAAGGGAACAACATTAAAATCTGACAGTTTGGAAATAAGCGAGAAATGGAGTTCATAGACACTATTATGGATAGGTAAATGCTGCAATTACTGTAATTTTGAAAGGACACTAAAAAAGAATTAAAATGTCAAATCAGATATAAATTGATGCAGTATCCCAGAACAGGGTACCTGCAAAGGGTCAGTTGTTATAATGTATTTCCCGGCTCAATAGCATTGTATGGAAAGGTTGGGGTTAACTACCCCCACTACCTCCTTTAGGATGCTGGAAGAAGGACCTGTGTCTACCTCCTGGTTACTAGTCAGTCTAGCTCTGCCTAAGAATCACATAGGATCGCTGTTGTGTGAGCTCCTCAGAGATACACCTTAGTCCCAGAGAACTATCATCTCTGAGATAGCTACAGCTAAGAAAGACATTGTTACTGTTAGAGGGAATACTGCCAGTGCACCCTTCCAAACTGATACAGTGTAGCCAGCCATGTCTTAGTTCTATAGCCCTCAGCCTGAGATAGAAACATTGACCAAAAATCTTATTGCCAGCCTAAGGTTCAGCAAAATTTGGGCTTAAAGTGACATTTTCTTGAAATCGGGAAGCTGGAGTGTGTGTGCAGCAGCAGGAGCAGGGGCGTAGCTATAAGGGGTGCAGACGTAGCTACCGGGCCCAGGAGCCTGCGGGGGCCCAAAGACCCCTGTGCCACATAAGAAGACTCCAGAATTATAAAGTGCATGCAGGTCAAGTTACACCTCTGACTGGAGGGAATCGGTTAGGACAAGAATTTGGCATGGGGGGCTTGGAGCATTTAAATTTTTGCCTCAGGCAGCATGAAGCCTATGTGCTCCCCTGCCCCTGGCCACAAAGTACTGAGGGAAGGGGGGCCCAAGCTGAACTCTTGCACCAGGGCCCATGAGCCTTTAGCTACGCCCCTGAGCAGGAGGCTGCCTGTAGCAGGACTCCATAGGAACTAATAGACTCCGATGCTAATACATGATTGTTTGTTATAGTTCCCTAAGTGTAAAAGTTATCTCTTAATATTATAAAAATGAGTTTCTGTCTGTCTGTTCTTTATGCGCGACCAAACTACATCAGGTGTCCGGGAAAGTTTTAGAGCAGGTCTCAGCACTCTAGGATGCACCATTCCCAAGATATTCCCAAAATATTACCTGCATTAGCCAATATTAGCCTGGATGCATTTCACTTAAAATCCCAACTGCCATTTTCTCCACATACATATCGGTTTCCATAACAACCCAGCCATTTCTCTTCACTGCTTTAAAGGGGCAGAGCGCTGTGGATTACACTGTTAAAGGGGTATTCCGGTTACCAGAAATAGAACTTATGTTTTAGACTAATTTTAGACTAAGACTGCTACACATTGCGTATCCTCATAAATTACCATGACATTGACCTGGCCACCCTCAAAAGAAGAACCCCCCCAAGGTTCTGCTAAACCACGCCCCCAACCCGGTCAGGTCACGCCCCATCCCATTTCCCAGCCAATGGGGATTGAAAAAATGAAGGTAAAAATCAACTTCTGTCAGCTGCATTGACTTTCTCTCTGCAACGACACACAGAAACATTAAATGAAATAGATAAAATACACTAATTTTAGACTAAGACCGTTCAGTAGTAATGAAAGATGGTTTCTTCCACTGCTACCCATTGCGTGTCCTCATAAATTACCATGGCATTGACCTGTAAGTCAGGCCACCCTCAAAAGAAGGACCTAAAACCCCCGCCCCAGGTCTCGCTAAGTCACGCCCCGACTCGGTCAGGCCACGCCCCCTCCCACTCCGCAGCCAATGGGAATTGAAGGTAAAAATCAACTTCTGTCAGCTGCAGGGGTGGGATGGAGGATGACTTTCTCTCTGCAATGACACACAGAAACATTAAATGAAATAGATTAAATATACCCGTGCAAAGCGATTAGAGATGAGCGAGCACTAAAATGCTCGGGTGCTCGTTATTCGAGACAAACTTTTCCGGATGCTCGGGTGCTCGTTTCGAGTAACGAACCCCATTGAAGTCAATGGGAGACTCGAGCATTTTTGCAGGGGACCAAGGCTCTGCCTAGAGAAGGCTGGGTGAAAACCTGGAAACACCAGAAAATGATGGAAACACCACGGAAATGGACAGGAAACAGCAGGGGCAGCATGCATGGATGCCTCTGAGGCTGCCTAATCCCACCATTACACCAAATTCTCCTGCAACAGCCTGGTGGGTACCGTCATGGCAAATGTTCTCACCCAGACCAAGAAAGACGAGGCACATGCCCATCACATGTTAGGGAAGCACCCAACTAGGTGCAACGAAGGTACCATCACCCATGCCCATGCTGGCACTGCTCTCCTATCCCCCGCCACACGATGCAGGCATAAGCCTGACACAGCATGGCAGTGACACCAACAAGTGACCAAGTTAGATGAGGTAGCTGGTGAAGCACCCAAAAATTTTGCCTGACACAGCATGGCGGTTACACCACCAATGACTTTGTCCGACTGAGAATGCAGTGAAATGGCTTTTGTTGAGCCTCCAAAAAATTTTTTCTTTTCAGAGTACATAAAGTCGACCCTCAGCAAAAAAAAATATTTTTAAATGTCGGTACTTGCGCCTCCTGAAAAATAGTTTTGGACTGTCTGTTTGACGCTCCTGAAACATTGTTTTACAGTGTCTGTAGGGGGCCCTCCGGAAAAATTGTTTAGAGAGAGGGCCTGTAGGTGGACCTCCGGAAAAATTGTTTAGAAAGAGGGCCTGTAAGTGGACCTCCAGAAAAATTGTTTAGAGAGAGGGCCTGTAGGTGGACCTCCAGAAAAATTGTTTAGAGAGAGGGCCTGTAGGTGGACCTCCGGAAAAATTGTTTGGAGAGGGAGGCCTGTAGGGGGCCCTCCGGAAAAACTGTTTAGAGAGAGGGCCTGTAGGTGGACCTCCAGAAAAATTGTTTGGAGAGAGGGCCTGTAGGTGGACCTCCGGAAATATTGTTTAGAGAGAGGGCCTGTAGGTGGCCCCCTGGAAAAATTGTGGTAAAAGAGTGCCAGTTGGACCTCTAAAAAATTGCGTTTTTTGGGTCAGCATTAGGCAAAGACGACAAGAAGGAGGAGGAGTAGGAGGAGTAGAGAAGAGGAATCGGATACATAAGTAATGTTAATCTTTAGTTACTTTCCCCCGGAGGAGATATGAATTCCGGTGAAATCCATGCTTTGTTCATTTTAATAAGCGTCAGCCTGTCAGCGCTGTCAGTTGACAGGCGTGTACGCTTATCGGTGATGACGCCACCATCTGCACTGAATACCCGCTCTGACAACACGCTAGCGGCAGGGCAGGCCAGCATCTCCAAAGCGTACAGCGCCTGTTCAGGCCATGTGTCCAGCTTTGAAACCCAGTAGTTGTATGGAACAGAGTGATCGGTCCGGACGTTGGTATTGTCAGCTAGGTACTCTCTCACCATCTTTCTGTAAAGCTCACCCCTACTCTGCCTAGACTGGGGACAGGTGACAGTGTCTTGCTGGGGTGACATAAAACTGGCAAAGGCCTTGGAGAGCGTTCCCCTGCCAGTGCTGGACAAGCTGCCTGCTCGCCTCCTCTCCCCCGCTACTTGGCCCACAGAATCATGCCCTCTGCAGCTAGCGGCATCAGATGGGAAGGATTGTTTCAGCTTGTGCACCAGGGCCTGTTGATATTGATTCACTCTCATACTCCTTTCCTCTACAGGGATGAGAGTGGAAAGGTTCTGATTGTACCGTGGGTCCAGGAGAGTGAAAACCCAGTAATCAGTGTTTGAAAAAATGCTTCTAACGTGAGGGTCACGAAATAGGCAGCCTAACATGAAGTCTGCCATGTGCGCCAGAGTCCCAAAACGCAAGTATTCCCTCTCCTCACTGGCCTGACTCTCCATTTCCTCCTCCTCTTCAGCCCATACACGCTCAAGAGTTAAGAAGGGCTGAGCATTGGTACCCTCTTCTGTCTCGCCGACATTCTCCTCCTCTTCCTCCTCATCCCCCTCCTCCGATACGCGCTGAGAAACAGACCGGAGGGTGCTCTGGCTATCAAGCGACGTATCTTCCTCCACCGCCTCTTGTGACAAGCGCAAAGCTTCCGACTTCATGCTGAGCAGTGAGTTTTTCAACAGGCAAAGCAGCGGGATGGTGAGGCTTATAATGGCGGCATCGCCGCTGACCATCTGTTTTGACTCCTCAAAGTTGCTCAACACCTGGCAGATATCAGACATCCACGTCCACTCCTCATTGTAGACTTGAGAAATCTGAGTGACCTGACTACCAGTTCTGGTGGAAGTTGACATCTGGCAGTCTACAATCGCTCTGCGCTGCTGGTAAACTCTGGATAACATGTTTAATGTCGAATTCCATCTTGTGGGCAGTTGTAAGCGGCGCTGTGCTGCTCTGAGAGTGGCAGCATCTGTGGTCGACTTGCGGAAATGCGCACAGATGCGGCACACCTTGGTGAGCAAATCAGACAGATTGGGGTATGTTTGAGGAACCGCTGAACTATTAGATTGAACACGTGGGCCAGGCATGGCACATGTGTCAGTCTGCCGAGTTGCAGAGCCGCCAACAGGTTGCGCCCGTTGTCACACACAACCATGCCTGGCTTGAGGTTCAGCGGTGCCAGCCACAGATCGGTCTGCGCCGTGATGCCCTGTAACAGCTCTTGGGCGGTGTGCCTTTTGTCACCTAAGCTCAGCAGTTTGAGCACCGCCTGCTGGCGCTTACCCACGGCACTGCTGCTGCGCCTAGAACTACCGACTGAAGGCGCCGTGCCCACGGATGGTAATTCGGAGGAGGAGATGGAGGAGGAGGAGGGGTCAAAGGAGGAGGCATAGTACGTCTGAGAGACCGTGACTGAGGTAGGCCCCGCAATCCTCGGTGTGGGCAGTACATGAGCGGCCCCAGGGTCAGACTCGGTCCCAGCCTCCACCAAGTTAACCCAATGTGCCGTCAGTGATATATAGTGTCCCTGCCCGGCAGCACTTGTCCACGTGTCTGTGGTTAGGTGGACCTTCTCAGAAACAGCGTTGGTCAGGGCACGGATGATGTTCTGTGACACGTGCTGGTGTAGGGATGGGACGGCACATCGGGAAAAATAGTGGCGGCTAGGGACCGAATACCGAGGGGCAGCCACCGCCATGAGATTGCAAAAGGCCTCAGTCTCTACCAGCCTATAGGGCAGCATCTCCAGGCTCAGCAATTTGGAGATGTGGACGTTGAGGGCTTGGGCATGTGGATGGGTGGAACTGTATTTCCTCTTGTGCTCCAGCGTCTGCTGTAAAGACAGCTGAACGCTGCGCTGGGACACATTGGTGGACGCTGTGGAGGATCGTGGAGGTGAAGGTGTGGTTTTCCGGTGGGAGGCGCTCGTGCCAGGGTCCTGGGCAGGGGGTTGACTAGCAGAGGCAGCGAGTGACACAGGGGAAGGAGCAGTTGTGTGACCCGCAGGAGGTGAACGGCCTTGGTTCCATTGAGTGGGGTGTTTAGCACTCATATGCCTGCACATGCTGGTGGTGGTTAGGCTAGTAGTGGTGGCACCCCTGCTTATCCTGGTGTGGCACAGGTTGCACACCACAGTCCGTTGGTCATCCTCACTTTCTTTAAAGAACCTCCAGACTTGCGAACATCTAGGCCTCGCCACGGGAGCTTCACTACGTGAAACAGTTGCTGCTGATGCACCAGCTCTGGCCCTGCTTCTCCCTCTGGCCACACCACTGCCTCTTTCAACCTGTTCTGGTGCAGCACTCGCCTCCGCCTCAGAAGCACTGTCTTCACTCGGCTTATCAACCCAGCTTGGGTCAGTCACCTCGTCATCCTCCGATTCCTCAGTCTGCTCCCCCCTCGGACTTCCTGCCCTGACAACAACTTCACCACTGTCTGACAACCGTGTCTCCTCATCGTCCGACACCTCTTTACACACTTCTTCCACTAAGTCAACATTGTCATCATCATCACCCACAGACTGCGACAGTTGGAAAACTTGGGCATCAGGAAAGAGGTCAGCAGCAACCTGAGAAGTGGTCTGTGACTCTGGGAAGGGCCCAGAAAACAGTTCCTCAGAGGATGCCGGATCGCATTCCAAATTTTCCTGGGAGGGGTCAGACTGGGGGGAAGGAGGTTGAGGTGGAGGAGCCAGAGGAGTGCTCCCTTGGGTAACGTGGGTGGACTGCGTGGAAGACTGACTGGTGGACAAATTACTTGAAGCATCGTCCGCAATCCACGACATCAGCTGTTCGCACTGTTGTGGTTTCAACAGTCCTCTACCACGTGTCCCTGTAAGTTGAGACATGAAGCTAGGGAGTGTAGCTCTACGGCGTTCCCCTGCTCCCTCATCAGCAGGTACTGTCTCACCCTGCCCAGGACCACGGCCCCTGCCCCCTGCAGTAATTGAATGCCCACGCCCTCGACCCTTGGGGTTCAACATTTTCTGTATATAAGTGTATTATATGTACAAAAAAAAATGGGCCTGCTGTACTGAAACCCACAAACTTGTTCAATCTGAACAAGTTAATATATAGGTGGATAAGTTAGATCAAAATTACGTATGTTATTACGTACCGTGCAGTATGGAGCAATTACACTGAAACTATTAGATTAGGCAGACTTGGTCTGCTTAAGTGCAACCCAGACAAATGTCGCACAGAGATTTTTGTAATGTAGCTGTGTCAGTGAGAGCAAAAGACCTTTTTTAATTACGTGACATACAGAGTGTGTCACCTGGACAGAAAATACGGATTGTGCTTTGTATATAGGTGGATAAGTTAGAGCAAAATTACGTATGTTATTAGGTACCGTGCATTATGGAGCAATTACACTGAAACTATTAGATTAGGCAGACTTGGTCTGCTAAAGTGCAACCCAGACAAATGTCGCACAGAGATTTTTGTAATGTAGCTGTATCAGTAACAGCAAAACACCTTTTTTAATTACGTGACGTACAGAATGTGTCACCTGGACAGAAAATACGGATTGTGGTGACTGGACAGCTGAACTGTGACACACAGAATGGTTCCACACAGCTGTATGAAATGGATTTGTATCACTGAGATAAAACAACAAAAAAACTATTTTTATTTATTTATTTTATATATATATATTTTTTTTAACGTGACATGCAGAAAATATCAGAGAGCAAATTCTGCCCCTGCTGACTGTGGTTATTTTGACTGCAACCCAGAAAAATGTCGCACTCAGATTTTTCTAATGTAGCTGTATCAGTGAGAGCAAAAGACCTTTTTTAATTATGTGACGTACAGAATGTGTCACCTGGACAGGAAATACGGATTGTGGTTTGTGGTGACTGGACAGCTGAACTGTGACACACAGAATGGTTCCACACAGCTGTATGAAATGAATTTGTATCACTGAGATAAAACAACAAAAAAACTATTTTTTTTAAATTTTTTATATATTTTTTTATATATATATTTTTTTTAACGTGACGTGTAGAAAATATCAGAGAGCAAACTCAGCCCCTGCTGACTGTGGCTATTTTGACTGCAACCCAGACAAATGTCGCACAGAGATTTTTCTAATGTAGCTGTATCAGTGAAAGCAAAAGACCGTATTTGATTACGTGACGTACAGTATGGGTCACCTGGACTGAAAATACGGATTGTGGTTTGTGGTGAGTGGGCAGCTGAACTGTGACACACAGAATGGTTCCACACTGCTGTATGAAATGGATTTGTATCACTGAGATAAAACAATAAAAAAAAGTGTTATATATGGTGATAGCTGCACTACTAGTGCCAGCCAGCCAGCCCAGCCCAGAGACAAAAAAAAGTGTCTTGTAGCCCTTAGAAGGGCTGTTGGGTTCTTTTGATATCACTCCTGCCTAACAGAGAACTAAATCCAGGCCCTAACACTCTCCCTGAAACGCAGCAGCTCTGTCCCTAACGACATCCAGACAGCATCTGAGCCGAGCACCGCGGGCAGTCACTAGTATATTCCACGGTCACCTGATCAGGCCAGCCAACCCCTGCTATCGACATGTAAGGGCCCCACGTGATGCTGGGTGTACCGCAGAGTCTCCTGGCTTGTGATTGGCTGAGTTTATAGGCGCCAAAAATTCAAAATGCGGGAGATGCCATTTCCTCGAGCATGGCGAGATGCTCGTCCGAGCATCGAGCACTTACGAGTACCATAATGCTCGAACGAGCACCAAGCTCGGACGAGCATGCTCGCTCATCTCTAAAAGCGATGTTTTCTTCCACTGCTACCCACTGTGTTTCCTCATAAATTACCATGGCATTGACCTGTAATTCAGTCCACCCTCAAAAGAAGGACTTAAAAGCACCCCCAATCCCCCAAGGTCCTGCTAAACCACTCCCCGACCCGTCAGGTCACGCCCCCTCCCACTCCACAGCCAATGGGGATTGAAAAAATGAAGGTAAAAATAAACTTCTGTCAGCTGCATTGACTTTCTCTTTGCAACGACACACAGAAACGTTAAATGAAATGGATGAATTATACCCAGGCGAAGCCGGGTCCTTCTGCTAGTATATATATATATATATATATATATATATATATATATATATATATTGTAAGGAATCGCTTGCTCTCTCGGGGGTAGCAACCACAAATCTTCCGACAATATGGTATTTTGAAGTCCATTCGTGCTTTATTTTTCACATAGACACCAGCACAAAAGCATAGCCAAACAAACACCTGCCCGTCTGGGCTCTAACTAACATATAATTTGTTCTCTAGCTCACCTAGAAAAAACGCTGTTCACACAAAGCTTTAGTTGCGGCTTCCTCAGCCATACGGTCCAGCAGCCTCCTGGCTGTGACCTCACCAGCACCTTGGGGGGAGATGGTCCAGTAGTCCTCCTGACTCTGACCGTGCGATCCTCTAACCATAGGTGTCACTGGGCCCCCCCAAACTTCAGGCTATACCAAGCCTTGTGGCCCCTCAGCCCTCCTGGCTGAGACCACACAGAGCCTCCGCAGGCTCCAACCTTTCAGGTTTCCTCAGCCTCTCTCTCTCCCACAGGCTTTCTCAGCCTTGTGGCCCCTCAGCCCTCCTGGCTGGAACCACACGGCCCTCTCCAGGTCTGTTCCCTGGGGCCCTCTCTCTCCAACTCTCCTACACAGAGGGATGTTTTATCCCTCGGTGATTACACTAGCAAGGCTCACCTGCAATCTGTTGGCTTACCGCAACACCTGTAGTCGAAGGGTGTGGACTGGAAGACTCCCACTACCAACCTGTCTCCAAGTCCAAAAGATCCAGCCCATGTCACTTTAAACAAAATTTTCAGCAAGCTATGCCTTACTGAATTTCTGGATTTCAGTTATCTCACTCAGCTGAACTGAACAACGGGTGAGATACAAGCGCCTTCCAGCACTTATACTGTACACATCACCACATATCCCCCTCCCCTTCTTCTTTAGACCGGAGGTCTGGGGACTTTTCCACATCTCGCCGAGTCCCCCGGAATATGTGGCCCATGTTACACTCTTCCCTTTGTTCTGCCACACCCAAGCCAGCAGAGCTTGCTTAACCTCAAAAATCAGTTTTGTACCCCATAGCGAGTATTTTATGAACCCGACCATACACTCAATGGCCAAAAATACTTGCCCCGTGTCTGTGACTTCTTCTCTATGGGAGTCACCCTTCTGTTAAAGTAACTTACTGGTTGTTTACTCAGAGTAGACTTCAGGCAGGGAGCAGCTTCTTCTGCATTCACAGTGGGAATTGGTTGCAACACATTCTCAGTCTCACCATGTGCTACCACCAATGATTCCCGGTCCTTCCAGTACTCATTGTGGTTCACCTCATCAACATTACACATTAGCTCAATAACCATAGAACACTGTGGAGACTGCTTATCTGCACCTGGTTCTGGTTCATGTGGTACACCTTCTAGCACTGCCACACTTTCCTGCACATTTACCACAGTGGGTTCCCTCAGCTCTGTACTATCAACATTATCAATCAGCATTTCGAAGTCACATACATTTTTACCAACAGGGGGAGCTTCTTCCCCAATCACCACCTGCAAAGGAAAAGGGGTGTCATCATCATCATCACATATTTCACATGACCCCACATTTTCATTATGCATTTCAAATAACTTCACATGTTCATTCTGCACCTCATCTGCACCATTGCTTTCAATGGTCACTTCACCTAAACCATTGTGTTCAATGTGCATCTCCCTTACACCTTCATTTAAAGGGACAAGTACAGGTTCTGCAGGAGTTTCGTCACTTGTTGCAGAAGTGTCTCCTTTTCCCCACAACTCCCAGAACAAGGGGAAATCACGGCCCAACATTACGTCATGCATGAGCCTATTTGCAACACCAAATTCATAAGTCCCAGTTCCCACTGGAGTCTTACACTCCGCGAGAGCCACAGGATAGTACTTGCTATCCCCATGTATGTCTATCACATTCACGAGTTTGTCCAACACATAGTCCCCACCTACCAAGCTGGCATGTACCAGGCTCACCTGGATTCCTGCATCCAGCAACGCTTGGACTGGACTGCCATTTACCACAATGTCGCATATTTTTGGCACAGTCTCTAATCCCGGTGTCTCAACACCAATCGGTTTGGCAGATAGCGATTGCCGCCGGCTCACACCACAGTTCGTGGCGTCTGAGGCAGTAGGGCACCGGTCAGCGTCATGCCCAGCCTCCAGAGCCTCACTCACTATCATATTCTCTGCTACACAAGCAACAGGAACGCTCTTACCCACAGACGTCACAGGTTCGGCGCTCCCGGGTGCTATACGCACATCTCCACAACGGTCACCATCCATCTCCTGGATGTTAGGAACCTCCAGCCCTTGGTTCCTGGTCACATGATCACATACATGGTTCCTCAGTGCAGCGGTTGTCATGGGAAACGCCTTGACCTTGAATCCAGTCTTCTCCCTCAGGACGATGAGTCGCACCCTCTGCTGAAGACTTTTCCTCAGATTCTTCCATCCGCACAATTAGAAGCGCTCTCACAGCTCCAAAGCTGCCAAAACAACGGAAAGTCTCTGCCCAGCAATACTTTGTTGCACCTGATGGGCTCCACCAGAAACCAAATATGCGTTTGCCCATATCTATGTAGGTCAGTGTTATTCAGACATGATTTTCTATTGCTGGCATTGCATTCAAAAGCTTAGGAAGGAGAAAGCGTAGGGGAGAAAAAGAAAAAAATCATAAAAAATCTATGCAAATATATAACAGGGTTTATTATAACTTCTAAGGGCTCATGCACATGACCGTGTGCTGGCCAGGTTTGTATTGCAGCCCACAAACAGCAGGTCTGTAATATATGGGACCTGGACATTTTTGCACCGGAACCCAGATGCAGACCTATTCACTTGAATGGGTCTGCAATCCGGAAGGTGCGGTTCGGAACAGAGGCACGGAACCCCGCGGAAGCACTGTCCGCATCTTTTGCGGCCCCATTAAAGTGAATGGGTCCACATCCAAGCCACAAAAAATGCAGCTCAGATGCGGACCAAAACAATGGTCATGTGCATGAGCTTGCAGAGAAAGTGTTTACTGGTTATTGCAGGGAACCTACAGTATATCTGGGTGTGCAGGAGGCGCTAAGAACCAGTGAGTGCCGTCTTTTGCATTGACGTAAAGCACTCATTTGTGAATAGGAGGCAGGAAGGAAATGTAGCCACTTCATACTTTCCTGCTCCATGCTGCTCTCGCTGTCTCAATCTTCCACTCCCAGAGCAACTCTCCAGCAAATTACTTCAGCTGTGAAACGCTGCTTATGGCCACATCACCACTGAAGCCAGTCATTGGCTGGATCAGTGAAAGTGACTATGCCCGTAGCCAGCCAGATGTAAACAGTTCTGGGACCGGAAGATGGAGAGAGCGGGAGTGGCAGGTAGCAGGAGAGTATGAATCTTCGGTTTCAGGGGCCATGCTGCAGAAACGTGTTAAAAATAATTTTCCTATTATCATTTTTCCTATTACATTTTTTCTATTACACGGCACGATATTCGGGACAATTACTGGGAACAAGTGTTCATAGGAGCGCTCATTCCTGATATCTGGCCGATATAAACGTGCCGCTGATCAGCCAATAAACAAGGAATCACGCATATTTTGGCAGATTTACATAATTTATCAGGATGAAAGATGTTCAATAATCGCCAGCATATCTCCCTGTGTAATCAGGAATGTTCTACAGGTAATCAATAGAACTGAATGAGTAAGCAATGACTGTGGGAGTGATCATACCTCCCCATTCACTTAGCATCGGCCTATGTAATAGGCTGAGGCAAACAAAAGCTGATTACTTTTTTTTTTCTGGCCCCTTGAAATAGAGTAATGTGACAAATGTGCCCCCCAGAACAAAAAAGGTTGTGCACCCCTGTCTTAGTAGCAAAATAATGTATTTTGAAACAGTGGGTCAAATCACAATGACCAAAACTGCCTATATTCCTGTAAAGGATGGAGAAGCTGAGGCTTCTTGAAAAATTGGGCATGATGGAAGTCAATGCTTTAGCTCTATGGAGATACAACACCTGATGGGGTGTTTATATAGAAAAGGTGCTGACTCAAAGGGATAAAGAGTGTGTGTGGTCATTTCATCAATAAAGGAGTTAGATATACAGTTAAATGAGGTCTGGATGGACACCCAGGAATGTAGTGGGAAGGAAAAGTTAGAATGTTGTTGATTGAAGTTAGCTAATGGCTGTTTTGTTTTTTTGGAAAATTTCAGGTGTAAGGAAAATTAAATGTTCTGGAAATTCACTCATCTCTAGTAGTAATTAGCACACTAACCGGTGGGGAAAAGTGTATTGAGAATTCACCTGCCCCACTGTCCCGACCTACTTGCAAGATCTGCTCTAGATAGTGGTTCAGAACAGGTGAGCAGTCCCTTGCTGAATAAGTGCAGAGGTCTATACGGAAAGGAAGACCTGGAGGAAAAATAAACTAGTGACAGATCGTCAACCACAAAACAGGAATATGATAGAAACAGACAAGCCGGGTAAAACCAAGAGAGACAAAATGAAACAGAATCAGAATCCATAAATCAGAGTCAGAACCGCGCCAAAGTCAATAGTAGTAGAACAGACGGAAAATCAGAAATAGATAAATCAGATAAAATACCAAGCCAGGGTCAAAACCAGGAAGAAATATCAGGGTCCAAATCATCACGCAAAGGTCAAGGTCAGGATTCAAATCAGAGGTCAAGAATCAAATAGGCAAATACTCAAAAGAATGCTAGTGAGGCGATCCAGAAGAATATCACCAATCACAGGCATTCTTTTTGAATAGGCCTTGCTTGAATAAGCCTTGCTTCCTGGTCGCGTGTTAAGTTTGACACCACATGAATGGTGACATCAGCCAACTGAACATACTAGCACCACAGCAATTGGCCAGTGATGCCTGCCGACCCTGGAGCAGGTCTGACACAGGTGTAGATGTGCATGGAAGGAACATGATCAAGTACTCAGATCTCAGTGCATCGAGTAATTGGCCCTTTTGTTCCAGGTGAAAAGGTATTTTTTCTGAGGCCAGGAATTTATCAAATCTATAGATTTGTTTATCTTTTACAAACCATTGGTCAGTGGATCCATTCCTTTCAATTTCTGCAGGCTTTATTTGAAACACAGCTGGGCCCAAAATTATTTGGATAGTGACAGAATCTTATTAATTTAGCTTTTGCACACAACCATAAGGTATATGTCAACAAAGCCATATAGATGCGATAGAAGTGTAGATTTTCAGCTTTAATTCAATGGGTTTAACAAAAAGCAAAACTAGAAAATATTGTTTCCTATAAAATCAGTCTGCTTGTGTATGTCCTATATTATGTTGGAATATGTTGGCACTTTATGCAGCAACTCGAATGGGAGGCATGTGGGTGAGGACAGGAATAGTGGTGGTGGCAGATGGTTGTAGTACTCACGGTGGCAGCTGTCCTGCTCCTGCACTCCTTCAGCCATGCTCAGTAAAGAGGGGTTCATCTGGTGTTGTTATTTCCCCGGGGCACTTCTTCTGCTTGATGGAAGGTGGGATGCCCATGGTGTTGCCGAGGGATGCAATTCCTGACAAACTATCTACAATTTCTAATGTGTGGTGTAGACTGTCAAAAACAGCATTTATAAGCTGTCACAATAATTGTATGACTGGGGGATGTGAAGTCATGCCCACCCTCTTTTTACAACTGCTCAATCTTTTAAAGATACTGACCTACAATCATTCTCTGGAATGTTTTCTGCTACAGGATTGCAAATGCTGCTTTCTGCTTACACAGCAACTAACAAACTCAGTAACTTCACAGGAAAGAGCCAGGCCCTGGAGACAATATCTAAGGGGCAGGACTTCGTTTCAGCATTACAGTAAAACATTAGAAACACAAGGGACATGTAATATAAAACATCATGTTTAAAGATGTTTTCCAGGATTTTAATATTGATAGGTCATCAATATTAGATCGTTGGAGGTCCGACATCTGGCATCCCCGCCAATCAGCTGTTTGAAGAGAAGGCTGCATGCCATGCAAGCTTTTCCTTCTCTGCATTGTATACCTGCTCGCTGTCAACATCACAGTGTTCAGCAGGTGTAATTACAAGCCGCCCCATTCATTTAAATTGGACAGCTCCTTCCTATTCAAGTGAAGCCGATAAATACTTGAATGCGGCCTTCTCCTCAAACAGCCGATTGGCGGGGATGCCAGATGTCGGACCCCCGACGATCTAATATTGATGACCTATCCTGACGATAGGTGGGTTGCAGTTTGGGCACTCGATCTCTAAAAGGTTAGACATCACTGCGATAAGTTATCAATATTAAAATCCCGAAAAAGCCCTTTATTCATTAGCAGTGGCCCAGTGGGTCACTGCATTTATATATAGTGACTAGTGATTATAACAGATTGGTTAAATGGGTAATGAAGTCAAAATTCCTGGAAAAAAGTTTTTCTATCAGTGAAACCAATTTCAGAATATTTTAAATTGTACTCCTATTCACTTTTTGTCTTACAGTTTAGGACAGCTCTACCTCAAATTTAGTTCTATTTTTCCCAAATTCTACATTGTGTAATAATCTGGAACCTTTTAGATTAAATTTAATATCATATATTACACAAAAAATGTTCGATTGAGTATTCTGTTCCTTTTTTATTTTATGCTAGAAATGTGATAATAATTAACAAAAAATTTTGATTAATTTGATTTACTTCTTTTCAGTAAAAATGTAACTACCATGTTATCTTTGTTCACTGTCTCTTTAATTCTTACACTGTTAATAGACTAAGAGTTAAAACTAGAAAATCAAAAAGTCAAACAGATACACTATAAATTCCATGAACATAATAACAGAGGGAAATGGGTCCTTTGTCTTTTGCCTTTCCAATTTACGCTTCATTACAGCATTTATCAGAATTATCCCGTATAATGGCACTGTCATTTTGATTATCATTTCTTCTGACATTTTAGGCAACGCATCTAGCCTTGATGAAATGAATTGCTTGTTTGTAATTACAAATGTGTGATACAGTTAGTAATGTCCCTCCTGACTTAGCTAAGAAAACTTATTGTGACTGAAATATAAATGAGAAGCAGAGAGCCTCATAGGCTTTACCGAAGTGCATTAACCTACAATTTTATTATGTTCAAACCTTTTAAGTTCATTGAGCTGTATGCAATTAAACGATTTAATCAACAAAAAATGTAACAGGTTTAATGCCCAATAAAATGCATTGTTGTATATGCACAAGATTTTTGAGATATTGTAAATCTCCTTAAAGGAAATGTGTCACCAAAAAGTGTATCTGCCAGTTAAAATCAGATATTTTTATTTCTAATCTCTTTTTGTTTTCTGATTACAGATTTTTTTTAATTCTGTTTCCTGAATATGTTTATGGGGACGGCAATTTTGCCTGACATGTTCTTAATAGCATTTACTAAGCATTAAAAAATTGCTTTAAGGCAGCCCCATGGGCCATAGACATGATGGACAGGAGGGAGACTCGTTGACTTTTATGGGAGAGTTTTCTAGGCATGCTCTGTGACCTGTGCAGAGGTCACTGTACAAGGGAAGAATAGATAAGATTTGACAATCACCTATTGTAAATGCTGGATCCTGTCTTATCTATACACAGAGGTGATATCATTACAGGCAGGACTAGAATTTGTTAACTGCAGTAAAGTAATCTGTACAAACCAAGAAGTGACGCCAATTATTACACATAGTTGTCAGTGCAAAAACTCTGAGGCTAGCTCAGCTGAATGTAATTATACCTTTCACCTAAAGAACCATTGCTGAAGTAGGCCTCTTTCACACTAGCGTTAGCATGGATCCGGCATCTAAAGGGTGCCAACGGATCCATGCCAACGCTGATACATGTGTGGAGCCGGAGCAGCGCTCCGGCCCCACACATGTTGACAGACAGTGGGACAGAAATACAGACATACACACACAAACACATACATACATACTCCAGCCCGGGACGCCGGCAGCACGTCTTCACGCGCCTCCTGCGCGCAGTGATGACGATTCCCCACAGCGCCCTCTGCTGGGCGCAGTGGGGAAACGCCATAGCTGCGCGCAGGAGGCGCGTGAAGACATGCTGCCGGCCTTCCTGCCTGGAGTATGTGAGTATGTATGTGTATGTATGTATGTATGTCTGTATGCATGTATTTCTGTGTAGCCGGATCCGGAATGACCCCCCATTGCAAGTCATTGCATTGGGGGTCATTCCGGATCCGGCTTGGTGTGGATGCCTGGACCGGAGAGAAAACCGCAGCATGCTGCGGTTTGTTCTCCGGTCTGAAGACGGAACGGAATGCTTTCAGGAGCATTCTGTTGTCTTCAGTTCAGTTTTGTCCCCATTGACAATGAATGGGGACAAAACTGAAGCGTTTTTTCTGGTATTGAGCCCCTATGACGGAACTCAATACCGGAATTTAAAAACGCTAGTGTGCCTTACAAGGTATTGCTTTCTGCCTTGTTTAACAATGATCTTCCTGGTTACAGATTTTAAAAAAGCTCTTTTATGTTTAATTTTTCACTGATCAAAAATAATAATAATGATAATAATAATAATAATTAAAATTTATGGACAAGCATTAAACAATTTTCAATTTTTTCCTTTTTTTTGTTACTTCCCGCCTTCCTGGAGCCATTACTTTTTTATTTTTTCTGTTCACCGATCCATATAAGGGTTTCTTTTTTCTTGTAAGACAAGTTGTACTTTCTAATGGCATAGAAATTTGTATGTATGTGTTTTGTTTTTGAGGTGTTCCTTATGTGGTAAAACTGACATGTTAGCTTCATTTTCTGGGTGATTACAATAACAGCAATACCATATTGTTTTATAGTTTTTCTTGTATTTTAATGCTTAAAATGATAACACTTTGAAAAATGTAATTTTTTTTTAATGCATTGCCATATTCTTACCCTCTGTGGAGGTCTATGGAGCTTTTTGCAGGAGCACCTGTACTTTTTATTAATACCATTTTGGAATGTGTATGACTTTTTTTTCAATCGTTTTGGGAGGTGAAGAGACTAAAAAACTTTGAAGTTAGACCATTTAGATTTTGTTCTGTTACGCCATAATTTTTTTATATTCTAATAGTTCAAGCATTTTAGGATGTGGCTGTGTCAACAATCTTTAATTTTGGGGGTGATTTGAATTGCTATATTTTTAAAAACCTTTTTTAACTTTTTTCCACTTATTTTAAGTTCCCCTAGAGGACTTTGACATGCGATCTTATAATCGCTTCTCCCATTTAACACTGCAGTCTATGGGAGGTTTACTATGTTCCTACGGAGTCCTGCCTGTGACAGGTCTTGGAGCCTTCAGAAGGTCTGAGGTTGCCATAGCAACCAAATGGCTCCATTGATCTCAATGCAGGGGAGCCATTCAGGACCCAGAAGCCCAGCATTCCCAGAGTTTCACCTCTGAGGTTCCATAGTCACAACTGACCACAGCATCTGAGGATTACATTTCCACGATCGGTGTTATTGCTGATCACAGACATTGTTTTCGGATCTGTGCTTTGCAAAACAGCAGGCACACGGTTCCAATGGTGCCCACTTAGCTTTTGGGCAGATGCCATCTTTAAAGTACATGTATGTAAAAAGTGGGGAAGGTTTTAAAAAGGAAAAAATTTGGAATTTTATTTAAAAAGTGCCTCTAAAGTGTCCCATTAGCAATCCCCAGCTGAGTATTGCTATGGAGAATCCATCTGAATGCTAAATATGGCTTACTGTTAAATGCAGAGTCTGGCTTCTTACTGAGTCCCTGCACTGAATGCTGCTACGCTGCTCCTCACCCTATCTTTCCAGTACTAACCAGTAAATTACTGGGAACATAGGAGCTAGACTGCAGCAATCAGCCCTGACAGTAAGTGCACTATGTGCCTGTGTTGTGTTTAACACTTACTTTTTGCTGAAGCAGCCTGGATTGGCAATCCTGCCGGTCCGGGCTATTAGAGCAGGAGCGTGGCTCTTATGTGAGGGCTTAGCCCATGCTCTCCATTGCACGGGGTACCCATTCAATGCTTAAACCAGGTGGCCCAGCCTAAGGGCCACGGTAAAAAGGAGTATGGGTGGTCACTAAGGGGTTAAATAATAGAAAACGCCTTATTAAAATAGGTTAGTTACATATAGTGAGGCAGTGACGCGGGCTGAAAGAGCAGAGGTAGGCCGATATGCCAGCCTCTGCATCTTACAGTAAACTGTATTCAGCATTCAGCAGAACACTGAAAATGGATTCTCCGTAGCAACACTCAGTCTTAGTGTTGCTAAGGGGACAATTTAGATGTATTTGTTTTAAATATAATTGCATCTATTTCCCTTATAAACTATATTGGAAAAAGTTATTAATATGACTGCACCTACACATTTTTTTAAACAACAATTACACTATGTATTTGTTCACTAAATTTGAAATTTTTGAAGTTTTTTATCTGCTATTTGCTGATATATTATTGGCAACCCTTTTTGTTATTACAGATCCTAGTTTAAGCTGTCCAGGCATGTTACATAATGATAACTGTCATTTGTTGCTGTAAGCAGACAAAAGATTAAGAAGAGATTTTCAGGTCATCCTTCTAACAACCATTCAGGAAACCAATCACTTAGAATGTTGTTTGTTAGACGTACAAGTGCTGACAGTTTAAATATAGTAAGAGATTAGACAAAGAAATATTCTATTTTTTTTTCAGTTTTCAAATCTTAGCAGAACAATATTAAGTCGCAATGCTTACTTTTATGTCACTTTGAGCGGTCATTTAAAAAGGTGGTTTAAACATGCGCTATATGACATATTCGATAATTTCCTTATCAGACAGAAATAAACACCAGTGGTTAAGACCATCCAATACTTAAAGGGAATCTGACATGAAAAAAGTACTTATTGTTTAAATCACATTTTATGTTAAAAAAGATTTTAAAAAATGTTTAGTGATGTCTTTTAAATCTTCCAGTTTTCGGAATTGGTTTACGTTACTTTAGACTGGTCTGTATAGCAGTGTTTCTCAAATTGTGAGGTGGGCATTCCGCATAGGTCTTTATATGGTTGCACCAATCTCGAGATTAACAACATATGATCCACTTAGGGAGTTAAAATAAATTTTAAGATAAATTGAGGTACGTTTAAAATGTCACCATGTAGTATAGCCAATTAGGAGGCACAGACATCAACAGGTTCTGGTTGGTCAGACTCCTGTAGAAAAAGATTGAGACGTCCTGCAGTAGAGATCACTTTCAGTAGTTATATCATTATTATCACAAAATGCAAGATTACAATAAAAGGTAACACTTCCATATAGATAACACAGATTCCACCATTTGCAAGACAATGGTCACAGGTCACTTCTAGTGATGAGCAAATTTTTAAAAAATTTGATTCGGTTGGTTTGCCGAATTTTCCGAAAAGATTTGGTTCGATCTGAAAAAATTTGTGGCGAATTGGGAGTCTGCTGTGGTAGTGAAACAATACTGTGAGCCAGTATGACACGCAGATAACAGGCGTCGCTCTTAGAATTGCTGCACACTATAGTTAATTTGGGCAGTTATGGGGCCAAAACTCACCAAATAACTCAAGTCTGAACTCAGCCTTACAGGTCAATGTTAGTGATTCCACATAAATTTCTTACAGAACATGTTCTATTACATGCTTAAACTAGCAGAGCCCCCCCCAGACAGTGTGAAGATGGCAGTGACAGCAGCATCAGGAGACCACAGAATGGCATGACGACAGTGTATAGGAGGCAGTGGCAGCAGCTGAAGCATCAAGAAACCACAGAGTGGTACGACGATAGTGTAGAGGAGGCAGTGACAGCAGCTGTAGCATCAGGAGACCACAGAGTAGCACGACGATAGTGTGGAAGTGGCAGTAGCAGCATCAGGAGACCACCGAGTGGCACAACGACAGAGTAGGTTGACAAGATTGAAAACGTCAATCAGTAGAATTTTGCAGTCACAGACAGGCCCAATGAAAAGACTGCAAATGACAGTAGTGCAGAATTATGAAGTTACACAGTGGCACAACGAGAGAGTAGGTTGACAAGATTGAAAACGTCAATCAGTAGAATTTCGCAGTCACAGACAGGCCCAGTACAAAGACTGCAAATGACAGTCATGCACAATTATTAAGTCACAGAGTGGCACGACGACAGAGTGGCCCGACAAGAATGAAAATGTCAGTCAGTAGAATTTCGCAGTCACAGACAGGCCCAATGCAAAGACTGCAAATGACAGTCGTGCACAATTATGAAGTCACAGAGTGGCGCGACGACAGTATATAGGAGGCAGTGGCAGTAGCTGTAGCATTATGAGGCCACACAGTGGCACAACGACAGGGTGGGCAAGTGGCAGCAACCGTAGTAGCAGAATTATGAGTACAGGCCGGAGTGGCACGAAGAAGTTATGAGGCCAGAGTGGCACGACAGAGATGGGAAGGGCGAGGAATTGATGTAGACCAAGTATCAACCGTTGTCAAGTTTGACCTGTACAGTGTGCAAGCGGCAGCAGTACTATTAGAATTTTGAGGCCAGATTGGGACAATGACAGACCGTGGAAGTGGCGGCAGCAGCAGTAGAATTTTGAGGTCACAGAGTGGCACACAGAGTGTGGAAGTGAGAGGCCAGAGTGGCCAACGACAGAGATGGGAAGGGAAAATTTCTTATCACCACCAAAGTCTGTGCCCGAGGAATTGATGTAGACCAAGTATCAACCGTTGTCAAGTTTGACCTGTACAGTGTGCAAGCGGCAGCAGTACTATTAGAATTTTGAGGCCAGATTGGGACAATGACAGACCGTGGAAGTGGCGGCAGCAGCAGTAGAATTTTGAGGTCACAGAGTGGCACAATGACAGAGTGTGGAAGTGGCAGTAGCAGTAGTAGAATTATGAGGCCAGAGTGGTACGAAGACAGAGATGGGAAGGAAAAATTACTCATGACCACTAATGTCTGTGCCCGAGGAATTGACGTAGAAGAAGTGTCAACCGTTGTCAAGTTTGACCTGTACAGTGTGCAAGTGGCAGCAGTACTATTAGAATTTTGAGGCCAGAGTGGGACAATGACAGACCGTGGAAGTGGCGGCAGCAGCAGCAGAATTTTGAGGTCACAGAGTGGCACAATGACAGAGTGTGGAAGTGGCAGTAGCAGTAGTAGAATTATGAGGCCAGAGTGGTACGAAGACAGAGATGGGAAGGAAAAATTACTCATGACCACTAATGTCTGTGCCCGAGGAATTGACGTAGAAGAAGTGTCAACCGTTGTCAAGTTTGACCTACTTGTGACTGTACAAGGTCTGACAGAGTGGCACGATGACAGTATAGAGGAGGCAGTGGCAGCAGAAGTAGAATTTGGAAGCTACAAAGTGGCACAATGACAGAGTGTGGAAGTGGCAGCAGTAGTAGTAGCAGAATTACGAGGTCACACAGTGGCACAACGACAGAGTGGCCAGACAAGAATGAAAACTTCAGTCAGTAGAATTTGGCAGTCACAGACAGGACCAATGCAAAGACTGCAAATGACAGTAGTGCAGAATTACGAGGTCACACAGTGGCACATAGACAGTGTGGAAGTTGCAGCAGCAAAAGTAAAATTTTGAGGCCAGGGTGGTACAACGACAGAGATGGGAAGGTAAAAGTTCTCATGACCACTAGAACAAGTGTCAACCGTTGTCAACTTGACCTGCCTGAGACTGTAGAAGGTCTGACAGAGTGGCATGACGACAGTGTAGAGGAGGCAGTGGCAGTAGCTGTAGCATTATGAGGCCACACAGTGGCACAATGACAGAGTGTGGAAGTGGCAGCAACCGTAGTAGCAGAATTAGGAGGTCACAGAGTGGCCCAACAAGATTGAAAGTGTCAGTAAGTACAATTTCCAAGCCACAGCCCCACTGACCAAATATCACGTCAGTAAGTACAATTTCCGTATCACCAAAATCTCAAATGTCTGCAAGTTTAATTTCCGAGTCAGAGGTCCACCGAGCAAATATCAAACGTCAGTAAGTACAATTTCCGAGTCACAGGCCCAGTGAGCAAATATCACATGTCTGTAAGTTTAATTTCCAAGTCCCAGTCCCAGTGAGCAAATATTACATGTCTGTAAGTACAATTTCTGAGTCACAGGCCCAGTGAGCAAATATCAAATGTCTGTAAGTACAATTTCCGAGTCACAGGCCCAGTGAGCAAATATCACATGTCTGTAAGTTTAATTTCCGAGTCACAGTCCATGAGCAAATATCACATGTCAGTAGGTACAATTTCTGTGTCACAAAAATCTCAAATGTCTGTAAGTTTAATTTCCGAGTCACAGGCCCACTGAGCAAATATCAGATGTCTGTAAGTACAATTTCTGAGTCACAGGCCCAGTGAGCAAATATCAAAAGTCAGTAAGTACAATTTACGAGTCACAGGCCCACCGAGGAAATATCACATGTCAGTAAGTACAATTTCGAGGCAACAGATTAGTATGACGATATTATGGAGGCAGTAGTAGTAGTAGCAGCAACAGCAGCATGGGCAGACTACAGAATGGTACGATGACATTATGGAGGCAGTAACAGCATCAGCAGACTATAGAGTGGCACGACGACAGTGTGGGGAGGTGGGTGGCAATAACACTACCCGCTGACGATGGTGGGTGTAAGAAGGAGCATCAGATGTGTGGCATCAGGCGGGTGGTAGCATCAGTGTATTTGGTGAGGCAGGTAGCCAGAAGAAACAGTCAAAAAACAGCATGAATGATCTAATCTGACGCATCAGGCGTTGGTGGTTAGAAATCCTGGCTGATCCACGCCATATTCATCTTGACAAAGGTGAGTCTCTCCACATTTTTCTCCACACTACTGGCAGGACAGCTTTTCCAGAGCAAACTCGGCCAAGTGCGGCCACAAATCTAGTTTGGCTGTCCAGTAGTCCAGCGGATCTTCTATGACGGGTGGCAGGGTGCTGTCCAAGTATGCCACCACCTGCTGTTTCAGGTCCTCCTCCAGGCCTCCTCCAGCCGCCATTTTAGTGAAAAAAAAAAAAAATAATAAGATTTGTCAACACGAATCGTCAGGAAATTCTAAATGAGGAAATTCGAATCGAATAATTCCTGAAATTCGGATCTAATTCCACTTCATCCGATTCGATTCGCTCATCTCTAGTCACTTCCTCCACTTCCCTGCACAATGATCTTTGCACAAATAGCAGAGCATGCCCACAACCCTTTCCCATAGAAGTCTATGAACATGTCCAAACTACAGGTTCCTACGATTCATGTGGCTGCTGTATATTAAATATCTAAATGCTGTTAACAGCATTTCAGGCAAGATAGCCCTCATACAGCTTTGTGAACGGAAAAATTAAAAAAAATGATGGCTCAAGCAAGATAGGGAAAAAATGAAAACAAAAAAACGAAAAAACTTCTGATATCCTAAGAGTTAAGGCCATCTGATATTAAGTTTGCAACCTGCTCCTAGATTTAGACTTTTCTCATGTGTGTCCATCCCAATAATACATCCCAGCAAACTGCCATGTGTATTCTTTTCTTCCTATCTATAGCCTGTGTGAACTGTCATCTTTGGATGATTTCCCCCTCTCCATACTTGAATCTGCTGTTGTCTCTAACATTGAGAGAAGGGAAGGGGAGAGCAAAATGAGCCATAAGAAACATCGCTCTGACTGATTCAACAGTGTATTAGCTAGGTGAAGAACTCAATTCAAGATAAATTCTGCAGATGTAAAAAGGTTGGAAATTTTTAAAGAAGTATGTTTATAATGTTGCTCAGTTTCGCCTTGGTGAAACCAACGTACAATCAAAAAAATTCAGTGCAAAAGCCAAATACTTTAAACTTGATTTAATTAAAATGGGAGTTATTCTCTTTGAGCAGGAGGCTAATGAAAAAAACGAATTCATAACGTATTAAGTAAATGTAGCAAGATGAATGCACAGATGTTCAACTAATGCAAGGGGGGCATAGTTAGGTTATGAGCTGATTTGGCCTGGAGCTGTACATCTCAACAAGTTTCATACAAGCTGCTGATAACAGAAAGCTGTTCTTCGTGGAAGGAATACCATCTTGATGATGTTAAGTTATATAAGCAGCTGGTATGCTGGCACAATTCCTTTTCCACTTGTACTTCCATGTGCTATAATTTCAGATAAACTGGACAAACAATTTATTACTTTTACTTTTTTTAAAAATTACATAACTTTTTTTTTAAATGTGGAGTCCATGGGCCAATTAATATGGAAGACTCCTGTGCCATGTAAAAAAAAAAAAAAAAAAAAAAAAGATACATTTTTGTTTAGTTGTTATAGTTAAAAGTGACCAATAGAGATGAGCAAAGTATTCAAAAATTTGATTTGGCTGCTTCGCCGAATTTTACAAAAGAAAACCAAAACGCATTTTGATGGCAATGACAGGGAGTGGCGATTGTAACTCTCAGATGCCACATTCATAACAGATCGCCGCATCTTACATTAATATTACAGTCCCCTAAGGAAGCTCATTAGCGAAACGTACGTCGGGGTTGGAGGCACACTGGTCTGTATTTTACTTTCATTATGGGCTATGTCTTGCTTTTGTAACATTTTGTTCCATTTGTGGTTTACATGTATGGCTGCCTTTTTCCTATTGCCTTGTGACATTTGTTATTACTGTCAGTTCTCCGGCTTGCACTATGCACTTTATCTATTTATATGTACTTTATGCGATTAGATGATGGCTTTGGGCGCTCTATTATGATGCATTCAGCCCATATGATATATAGAGTCATTTACTACATGACCAATGTAACTTCCTTTTTTTGTTGTATATGTATGCCGCTGTTGTGGCTCATTTTAATATATATTTTTTTTTTTATATTTTTAATATCATTGTAAAGTACTAATAAAGGTCTTTAGATTATTTATATCATTATCTATTTTTGCGCTGTGGTTTTGGTTCTTTTGAATCTTGAGCGGCCCGTGATAATGTCATACGTCACTGTGCATGGAATCAAGATGGCGGCAGCCGGCTGTTTGCGCTCAAACGGATAAAGTATGATTTTTAAAAAAATATTTTTAATCGCCATTCAGAGAAAATCAACACGAAGCATGAGGAAATTTAGCTTCACGGTAAATCGAATTTTCCTTGAAATTCGGATCTAATTCCACTTTGCTCAACAATAGTAGCCACTATACGGTACCTCATTAAATAGTAATTTATTGTCAATAATAGATCAATTACCTTTTTCCATATCACCAGCTCCCCTTTGTGTCTGACATTTTGGATGGTTCTCTCCTCTTGGCTTTTGAAAGTGAAAAGGTTCCCCAGGCATAGCTGTGTTTCCTGTCATGCCCTGCATGGGGGCAGAGTCAATGCTCAGCAACACTAACATGAAATGGACACTGACAGAGATGTAGAAGAGAAGAGAAAGGGAGAGTAAAGAGATACTGGTTACAGGACATGTCTTGCTGTGCTCCACTCGATGTCAGAGGCACAGGGTGAGACTAACCTCAAATTAATTCATTAAATGATGGGTCCAGAGTGTTGTCAGAGTTGTTCAGGTGTCCCTGAAGCATAGGGGGGTGTTAAGCTGGCAGCCCTTGCCCACTGCTGCCTCGCTCATCCAAGCATGGGTATCACGTCACTCACCTAGTTTCTTCTGTGCCGTCCCACGTTGTCATCCCTGCTACGGCCTGCGCTTCCTTCTAAGGCCTCTCAGCTTTGCTTCTAGGGTGCATGCACATTCTCTCAGGCTTCCCCAGCAAATTTCTGGTCACGTCAGGGTATATTAGCCACCTTCCTGACTTCACCTTAGCCTGTTTACCGTATTAAACTTTGTTGTTTGACCTGACTTCAGACTTGTTTCATGGATCTGCACAAACTCTGTCTGCCCTGACCTCTGGCTGTTTCTCACCGGTGCCTCAGACTCCCATGGGTAACATAGTAGCATAGTTTATAAGGCCAAAAATAAATAAATTTGTCCATCCAGTTTGGCCAGTTATCCTGCAAGTTGATCCAGAGGAAGGCAAAAAAACCCTGTGAGGTAGAAGCCATTTTTCCCCCACTTTAGGGGAAAAAATTCCTTCCTCACTCCAATCAGGCAATCAGAATAACTCCCTGGATCAACGACCCCTCTCTAGTAACTATAACCTGTAATATTATTACACTCCAGAAATACATCCAGGCCCCTCTTGGGTAAAAATTCAACTATATTGGGACTATTCCAAGAGGTAGTGACCTGGTGGTTCCCCTGCAGCAAAGATCAGATCACTGTATAGCGGTTAAGGTGATCAAACTATCCTAAATTGAAACTTGTTGATTAGTGACCTGTCTGTAACAGTGTGATTCATCAAGACTGTCTCCTGTGCTCTGAAGTGAGATGACCCTAATTTATTAAGAGGCACAGGCTCAAGCTATAATTTACATCAATAGCGCCAGTGGTGCTACCGATTTTATTATATGAATAAGAAAAGATAAACTTCAAAAATTTCAAATAAGATTATCGATATGAAGATGCAGTTGTAGCCTTTTAAAAACTTGGAGTATAAAAGAGTGTCAGAACTGGTGGTGAAAAGTTGGAGAATGTGGAGAAAGAGATCATGCAGAAAAAAACAAAACAAAAGATGTATATTAGAGATAAATTAGATTTTCAGAAGTGTGGAATGTACAAGTGGCAAGTCAACCTTAAGAAAGAGGAGAATACAAAATAGAAAAAACCTGGGGGTGCAAGTGTTGAAACAAAAGAGAGGAAAGAAACAGAAGTAAGAGAGGTTAATGTGCGAATGGATGCTAAAATGAGACCAGCTTCTAACTATGATTGTTCTTGGGAAGGGGAAAATGTAAGAAGTGGTTATAAATAGCAACCCCTCAGAAATGTGTTAAAATGGTATGGTGGTTACTATCTCTCCATACAGAGGAGTTTTCATTTCTGGTACTATGGTACTCCTGTGTCTATGTTCAAGTTCAGACCAAGAAATAATTACATTCCCCATTATAGTAATATGGAAAATACACAGTATGGAAATCAAGAGAGGAATGGGGTGGTGAAAAGGGCACAGTAGGCCAATGTTGCTAATAGAGGAGGAACCACGGTTAAAACATCCAATCATTTTGATTTTTTACAGGGTACAATTGGGTGTTCCCCTTTTCAAGGGTAACAGTCTCTAGCAGTCAGTTCCAAAGAGGACCTAAAAAAAGAGGGTGCAGAGAAGGAAGAGGCACCCCAAAAACAAAAGAGAGGCTTTGACTAAAGAAGGCTAAAGAGCCCTTTAATATAGGAGAAAAAGTTTGCACATAGAGAATAATTATGATCTGCCAGCCATTTTCACTCTAGTCAATGTCACTCCTGAACACATCATTAAAAAAGGTATGACATTTTCCACAGATAGTCTCCCCAGTAAATTTGGAATGTTTATTGATGTCCATAAAAAGCTTTTCCTGAAGAAATTAGGAGGAGGTGAACACTGTTAAAGTGACCCCAATGTGACTGGTGGCAATATTAGACACACTAAGCTTCTATGTTTAATCCACCTATTAAAACATCTGCCATTCAGGTTTTTAGAGATTTGGCATTAACGGATTTAGCCAATCTTAACATTAAGCCGCTAACCAAATATAACCTGACAAAATAATTAAAAGTTGCCCTTGAAAAATTGAATGAAAATAAGGAGATTGTTATTTAACATTCTGATAAAAGTGGTGGGAGGGAGTGGATGTTCTTTGGAAGGAGCTTTGTATCAAAACTATGGAAAAGATGTTGTTAAGTGATCAAAAGACCTATAGGCATTTAAAGAGTAACCACACTAATACCCATCAGAATGGGATCGAGGCATTGTTGGAAAAGGGAAAGAGACAGGAAATCCTCAATAAAAAGGAGTATGAGTATCATTACATTAGGCACCCAAGGGTTCCTGTCATATATTTTCTCCCTAAGATACATAAAGGTCCCATCAAACCACCCCCAGGCCGATCATAACAGGGATTGGTTACCACTTTTGTGAATACATTAATCAATATTTCCAGAACTATGTGAGCTTGATGCCTTCTAATATCAAAGACTCTATGGGTATACTGACATTGCTTGGTGGCAAAGGTGGGGAGAGTGATGATGTTTGGGTATGCACCCAGTGTCGGACTGGGGTGCCTAGGGCCCACCAGTAAAATTTATTTTGGGGTCCACCATACGGATACATTCAAATATAATAAATAATCTAACAAGTTTTTTATATGAACATAGGCTGGGTGAGACGCTGTACACTGAATATATGTCTGTAGTGCAGTAAGTCTACTGTGTTGTGCCACTTGTGCAGGTGGTGGGAGACTAGGGGCCCACCTAGCTCAGGGGCCCACCGGGGGATTCACCTGTACCCCTGTGGGCCAGTCCGAGCCTGTATGCACCGCTGATGTGGCCTAGCTTTATTCAATTATGCCTTATGAACATAACTTTATATGGGAGAGAAGGCGTGACGCACAGAAGGGGCAACCTTTAGGGTACATTCACAGAACCATATGAATGGATCCGCATTCTTTCCACAATTTTGCGGAACGGGTGCAAACCCATTGATTTCAATAGGGCATCCATTGTTCCGTTACGCGGACCCAGAAAAATATAGAACATGTCCTATTCTTGTTATCAATCGCGGACAAGAATGAGCATTTTCTATATAGCGCCGGCCAAGTTAATATAGCCTTATCCAGACTCTGATGTTCACCGACACAACCTGTGGAGATCAGAGCCTGAAGCTGGCATATTCAACCTAACTGCACTCGGATTAATTAGTCTGTACAAATTAACCAATCAGAGCAATTGTGGACAAGGAACCACTCTGATTGGTCCCTTGCTGGCTGCTCCAGAGTCTCCTCTGACCGTGACAGTGGAGACTCTGGCATTATGGCACTTTCTCGCGTCACAGCTGCCGGTAACAGTTTTGACATAAGTGTATGCCCAATTGCAGTGACTTACATGCAATCTGGGTGTACAGTTATGTCCATTTGCAGGGGTGGGTTAAAGATGCATGACAGGGAGACTATCAGGAATATTAGAAAAGACTATATGAAGCATAATTTATTAACATACTTTTATGAAATCCCCAACAAAGACCATAAGAGGCTAAAAGAAATGGGGATATACAATGCTGAGCAACATTGGAGAGTTGCGGATCTTATTAAAGGCCTGTCATGGTTAAGCAAAAACAGCCCAGCTCATCTGCAGCATAGATATGCACCTTGCACGGACAGCCTGGGCAGAGGCCTGAGATCCAAGAGAAGAGAAAAATCCAGCAACCATGAAATGTTATTTCAGGCGCTTTATTTGAAAATTATGCGTTTCGGACAGAGTCCTTAATCATAAAGGCCTGTCATGTAAAGAAATGGAACTTATATATAACATACATTAGGCACCATGGTACTTGAGGGCTAAATGTTCATCTGGACCTCAGTTGTTTTTTATAGATTTTGCCTTTGTTTACAGTGTGCAGTTCTGATGCATTTTTTGATTAAGCACCATGGTACTTGAGGGCTAAATGTTAATCTGGACCTCAGTTGTTTTTTTATAGATTTGGCCTTTGTTTACAGTGTGCAGTTCTGATGCATTTTTTTGATTAAGCACCATGGTACTTGAGGGCTAAATGTTAATCTGGACCTCAGTTGTTTTTTATAGATTTGGCCTTTGTTTACAGTGTGCAGTTCTGATGCATTTTTTTGATTGTAGTGATGATTGGTAGGCTTGTAATACAGAAGGCCTCCTTCGTTTACAGCTGGTGACAGCAGTTAATCATTGCTGTGATGGGGGACATAATTGAGTCTACATGCTGTAAACGCTGCCCCCTAGACACTTGTTTGGGGTGGAGATGTGGGTTTCCCTATTGTATATGTAACCTAACTGGGTTGTTTAATTGACATGCAATAGAAGAAGGCGATATCTTGTTGGTTTTATGTAATAAAGCGGGGTAGTTTATCCTAATATGGATCCTACCCAGTAGTCCTTTCTGTCCTTCTCTCCCTTATCCTGGCTGTCTTGCTTTCATGGAGTAGTGTGACTAATGAAGTCTGAATTCTGACAAGATCTTTGTCCAGATGCTAAAAAAACTTGCTGTGGAAGTTTTTTGTTATAGGAAAAAAAATTGGACCTGTCTGTGGAGCCCTAATACGGGAGGAGAAGTGTGGACATATTGTAAACAATGTGGAGGTACCATATTGTGTAAGCAGTTTTTTGTTTTTTGTTTGGTAAGACTTTCTTCAAAACTTTAGAAAGGTGTCGAGAACAGGGGTGGACTGGGAACTTTAAGTGTCCCTGGAAAAAAGCTAATAGTGGCCTCAATGTTGTAGGTGGGTTCAAATTGACAGAATGCAAAGCAACACAAATGATGGGGCCAATACAAGCTAGCAGGGTCAGCAATAACATAATGTGGCACAAAAGAAGCTTGTCCCTCTGTGGTAGCCATCAATAGCTGCCACGTTGTGCCCTCCTCTTCCTCCAATTGTCAAGATATGAAGCAGGGGTCTCAGAACATGAGATGCAGACCACAGTGTCAAGCCAGCCGTACCTTTAGTGTGCTTCCCAGATTTCCTCTAATAATAACCCCTATAGTGCCCCCAGTAGTATGTACCCAGCCAGCCGCAGTGATCCACCCTGGATCGAGAAGCCCAAAAAAGTTGCAACTTACAGCATGTGCTTCGTAATGCACCATTGTAATGTACAAGTCTTGATAAATCTCCCCTATAGTCCAGAAGATGATACAGAGATGAAACAGAGTGATTGCAGACTACCATACAAGTCATAGAGTGATAGCAAACAAAAAAACAAAAACAAAAAAACTTCAAAAAAGTCAAAACCGTGAGATAAAAAGTCAGAGTTAACTCCAATAGACTATATAAAACAACCTGCACATATAAATCTTCAAATTATCCTGTTTTGAAAATAGCTCACTAATGTCAACCACCACAGTGACCACAGGGGTTATTACCTAGCTGCATGAGTGACATATGAAACAACACTGTTATGCAGAGTAATAAGGAATGCTGGAATGCTGTCCAGGCCCTGTACTCCCCCTTAGTTCCCCACATAGTAATTATTCCCCCTTAGTGCCCCCTTCTCAGTAGTGATGCCCCCTTATTGCTCCTACATAGTAGAATGCCTTCTTTGTGCCACCTTCACTGAATAGAATGCTCCCTTAATGCCTCTTTCACAATAGTCATGCCCCCTTAGTGCGGCCTTCACAGTAATGCCCCCTTAGTGTCCCCCTTACAGTGATGCTGCCTCCTTAGTGCCCCCTTATGGTAGTGAAGTCTCTGTCATGTTAATTAACCCATTCCCGACTGCTGTACGTCGGGAATGGGTTATTTCAAATGACAGGCTCCCGGGGTTAATGTCCGTGACGGACAGTAATGCCGATCGTGGACATTTAAGATGCCGTCGTCAACTGTGACCACAGCATCTGTGATGATAAAAATCGGGAACATGCTCCGGCCCTCCTCCGGCGAGGATCAAGAGAGCCAGGGTGGGGTTTTACTAAGAAAACAAGAAAGAAGGTATATTTCTTCTCCTGGGGAGATATAATAGCGGGTGCTGTGGTCCTACTGGTGCCTACTGGCACCTTAAAAAAATAAATAAATGGACCCACACTACTTCATAATGGCAAAATATGGATGCTCCAGTATGTGGTAGTGTGGGTCCATTTATTTATTTTCTTACAGGGTTTTTACTAAGACTGGTGTATGAAATGTGGGTCCTTAGTAAATTTCCCCATCTGAAAATGAATCTACAGGTGTCCATTGTAGATTATCTTGCACATTGCTTACATACTCTGAAAACTTAATTCAGAAAGATGGAATGTACTTTATTTGTCTCATATTACAAGCCTGAGGGCAGGATGTATGAATTCTGCCTAGCTCCAAATTCTAGCACATTTATTAGAGAAGCTCAGTAAGTGCTGACGGTGAACCACAGTGAAACACTGAGCTACTGAACTTATTGATCTGCTGAACTCTATTACCCCAAAAGGTAAGTATGATGTTGTGTTTTGTTGCCATCTGCAATAGCAAGATATTGTGTAGTCCTTTATGAACATATGGTAGCACTGATATAATGCCACCTCTCAGAATTCTAACATGGTCATCTGAAAGGTACTTAATATATTTTACGGTTAGTAATACTTTGTAAGTAAACTGATGCCATTTGTTTTTCAGACTCTCTAGCTTTCAGCCAGTCTAATAGGTTACTCAGCATGTAGGGCAGCTTGGTGCCGCACTTACACTGCTTCACGTCTTCTGGCAGTCCATGTAATAGTGTCACAGGGAATATACGAGAGCAATTTCAGGCTTAATTTAACCTTTGTCTACACTGCTCTCCTTAAAATATGTGCCATGCAATGTGGAATTCTGAAAGTTTTTAACTGGTTTCTTTGGAAACAAACTACAAAGTGAGCATTGACCTGCTGGGAACATAGTTGTACAATCGAGCTTCAGCGATGTTGGAGAGTGTTTTAATAAAATTACCTTCTAGTATAAATTATTTGAATTAACAACATGGAAGTAAGAGCTTTAAAATCAATTTGATGACTATAACTGGCCTGAGGGACAGGTGGGCATTCAATTCCTTACCAATATATGGCTAGCCAGCTACCACAAGTTCCTATTGGAAGGTTGAGACAGTTTTATTGGCTGACTTCAATAATCAAGAATGCTAGGTATTACGGTATATAACTGGCCATAGTACATAAAAGTCAGCAGAAATGGATAATTTTCACAATTTCAGCCAACCACCATTTTAAAATGATACATTGTTCATGATGGGTGATGGAAGACTATGGTCTGCCAAAGAAGTGATCTGTCATGTTGGAATTTTTTTAGCGATTGTTGGCTGAAATGGGACATGTATGGCATGATTGGCCAAAAAGTGCATTACACAGTTTTTATGTTGTCTTTAATGTCTGTTGTGACGTGCCCATATACCTTGGTCACTACCACAACCAATCACATGTACCACTGAGGCCAGTGCTTGACTGCAGCGGTCATGTACAGTATTAAGGCGCATCATCACTGCAGCCAAAGAAACATAAGAGCAGCAACGCTGAAAGCAGCACCGGTGGGAGAGCCTTATTTTTATAACTCGGACATCCA
>ONZH01006940.1:0-43690 GCA_900303285.1 Rhinella marina | reverse complement strand
GTTATAGACAGTTTGCTGTGTCCCTTTCGCACTGTATGTGTTACACTGCACCACCATAACTCTTTCCCGGCGCAGGCGGCGCGCCGCATGATGATGCCATCACGTCTGTACGTTCGTGGTGACATCATCACACAGCGAGATGCCTGTGCTGGGCCCAGGACAGAGGTACTGTAACATTGGGCTGCAGGCTGGCCTGCCTGCGGCCTATTGTACATCGCAGGCGGAGCCTGCATGGATCCACAGTATTCACGGCAAATGCGCCATGAATACTGTAGTAGATTCATGGACAGGCTTTTTTTCTGCCAGACGCTACGGACGGCAGAAAAAAACACCCTATTTTTATGGACTGTCCGTGAATCTACGGATGGTTGGCAACCCTGAGTGGCGTTCGTTCACCATACAGTTCCAAAAAAACCATATATGTTAACGTATGCATTTTTTTTACTGGACTCTGCAGGATACAAAAACATGGTTTGCTACATATTTGTATATGGTAGGATATAGAAAGGAAAAACGTGATGTGAACCCACTGTTACATATGCACAAATGCGATGCCAGGAAGGTCATGGGTGGGGGGGCGTACAAAAAAATTGTTGTGGGGCCCATTCAGTTGTAGCTACGCCACTGTCTCAGACAACCAACTAAACCAAAGCTAGCAAGAGTATTTTTTATTTGCAGTGTTTTTTTTCCCCTTTTTTGTCAGTAAAACATTTAGTGTTATAATGTTGCATGGTCCTTTGTAAACTGACCCTTGCTTTTTCTCACTGTGAATGAAGACTTTATCATGGAATACACACCAGTAATATGATTGGCATTGTAATATAGTTCAGCTATCTTCATAGGATGCAGGAATACCACACTATATTGATTTCCATTTTCTGCCAATTACTCAGGTTATCTATTACATGCACACTGCACACAGCCTATATATCACTTTGGATTTCCTTTGTTTCTGAAACATTATCAATACATTGAAATGATTTCCATGCACAGAGGCTGCGGCGGTCACTGTACCATATCCGATCACTATAGACAGTGTGACAAAAATGCGGACAGCACTCAGTGTGCTGTCTGCATCCGTTGCTCCGTTTCGTGGCCCCGCAAAAAAAAATAGAACATGTCCTATTCTTGTCCAATTTGCGGACCGCAAAGCATGGCACGGTCGTGTGCATGTAGCCTTATACAGTCTTCTATTTTACAAAAAACTTTTAAAAACACTGAGGGGGATATTTATTAAGACCCACAATTTATACGCGATGCCGGTTGATGCACCAAAATTAGTAGAGGTGCAGTCTGTGCGACATGATTTAAACTACACCAGCTGCTTGGCCGGCGTAGTTTAAAGGGAGTCTGTCACCTCACAGGCCCCTATAAAGTACAAAAACAGCCCCATAGCACATGTTATAATAAAAGCAATGTTACCTTTGGCGCTTTCTTGGGAGCTGCAGAACTGCCAAAAACTTACTTTAATTGATATGCAAATGAAGTCTCGGAAGTGTCCGGAGGCGGGGTTCACCGGCTTTGAGCCCGGGCTCCTGTCCTTTTTTAAATATATTCCCCGCCCCAGCAACTGCCTGCGCCCGCCCTGCACGTCATTGGTCCTCCTTCTTAGCCAGCAAGATCCCACGCCTGCGCAGTCTCTCGCCGGGACGGGGCATGCGCACTGTGATGCCCATTTTGGGCACGGCATCGCTGAACTTAGTGCACATGCGCCTGTCCAACAGAGCGAAATCCTATCCAAGGGGCGGACCAGACAAGCGCAGGAAGAAGAGGAACATGCGTTGGACTCCTATAATAAAGTCTATGGAAGAAACCATGTGATGCGCCGATCATGCCGTGTTTTGAGAAAAAAATAACTAAAAACAACAAAAACACCGTAGAACGCTGTGGCCCAGAATAACTAATCCTAAACATCGCATGAAAAATGCTAATGACACCCCACCAAAAATGCAGTAAAAGCTATGTGTGAATCCAGCCTTATACCACATTCACACAGTCAGTGTTCAGTCAATGTTTTCCATCAGTGATTTTGAGCCAAAACCAGGTGAGGCTTTAAACAGGTGCAAAGCTTTCCTTTAGGCTAGTTTCACACGAACATCGTGTTTTGCAGTCCGCAAATTGCGGATCTGCAAAAAAAACAAACAGATGACGTCTGTATGGCATCCGTTTTTTTTGCGGATCCATTGTAACAATTCCTATCCTTGTCCGCAAAATGGACAAGAATAGGACATGTTCTATTATATTTTGCGGGCTACTGAACGGACATATGGATGCGACAGCACACAGTGTGCTGTCAGGTTTTTTTTGCGGACCCATAGAAATGAATGGGTCCGCATTTTATCAGCAAAAAATGTGGATCGGAGCCCGCAAAATACACTGTCGTGTGAAAGAGGCCTTATACCTTATGTCTGTGGAATCTAAAAAAAGTCACATAGTATGATTTTTAAATAATTCATTGCATTTTGTTGCATGAAATAAGTATTTGATACAATAGAAAAACAGAACTTAATAATTGGTATAGAAACCTTTGTTTGCAATTAGAGATGAGCGAATCTTCAAAAATTTGCTTCGCCGAATATTCGATAAATTTATAAAACGATTCATTCTTAATAGCAATTTATTCAGTCGAAGTTGTGTTAAAAAATATTTGCAATTCTGGTCATGTTCTGCGAACATTCCCGCACAAATAACGAACATAACATTGTTAAAGGTATGCTGCTTAACTGAATACGTATGCATGAGCGTACAAAGTGCGTACAAATCCTTAGCGTACTATTGTCTTGCGATTGCGTAATATGCACGCAGGATGCTAGGCTGCGGCATACAGTCCTCAGAGGCAGAGCGAAGTTTTCAATATGGCTTCCAGGCGTTCATCAGCATTTAGCACTGGAGAGCTTAAATACATGGTCAAGGTAATGGACCGCCAGGATTATGAAGGCACACACTGACACCCAAACCAGCAGAAGAAGGAGATAGTGCAGCAGGTGATCTAAAGCTTGCGCCATCGCTTTGACACTGTGCGGACCCCGGGCCAGATCCAGCGCAAATGGTCCGATTTAAAGTTCAAGTGCCCAGAGCGGCTTACTGAGATCCGGTCAGAGATACGGCAGGGTGAGTAGCAAAATATATGAAAAGTAAAAACATGTTAAAGAGTTAGTGTACTGTATTGAATTATATATTCGAGGCCACTGATCCACGTTGTCCTTCTATACGGTTTTCATTAGTTGGCAGTGGCACTTTTACGTGGACGCAGGGGCGGACACAGACAGCAGAGGGCCCCTGTACAAAGAATGTACCTGGGCCCCCCCCCTCTCAGTGCTTTGTGGCAAGGGGCAGGGGTACACCTAGCCTTTCTGCTGCCAGAGGCAAAAATTGAAAAGGCGCCCCCCTCCTATGCCAAATTCTCAGCCTAACCCCTTCCCTCCAACCCTACAGTTAAAGACACACAGCGCTACAAAACATACAGGAGAATACAGCACCACATGCTCTCTTTCCTCATCTTCTCCATTCAGACCAAACCACCATGATGACTTCTTTCAGCCGTCTCTTGTCTCTGCAGAGTTTAACAAAAAAATATAAATAAATAAAATAAAAATAACAAACTTACAAAATAAAAATTGTTGCACTAAGCTGATACTGTGCAAGGGTGCTCCCACAGTAGCAGTTCTCCCCAAAGTCCCACCAATAGAAATAATTATCTGCCAGAGTGTGCTCAGTGTTAACCATGCCCCCAATAGTAATAATGTCCCTATTGTGCCCCAAAAGTACTCTATGGTGCCTCATGGTCTGCGCCAGTCTATAAAGTGCCTTATGCTATACGCATACTCATCTGTCCCTGGTTCTAAGATTTCTTGCAGGTCTGGCCTTTTTTGGCAAGACCTGCACCTGAGGAATGTCATCTCGGCCACCTGTGTCACAAAAAAAGCTCCAGGGAACTACTGGTTACTTATCTCACCATTCTGTGCTTTTTTTTGGGATGTGTATGTGGTGTGCATGCCATTCCACAGATGCAGGCCTGGCCTGAAGAGGCACAGTATAGGGGGGGGCAGACCATGAGGCACAGTATAGGGGGCGCAGACCATGAGGCACAGTATAGGGGGCGCAGACCATGAGGCACAGTATAGGGGGGGGGCACAGACTGGGATCTGTAGAACATTGCAGCAGTGTGCACCTACATCACAAAATAAGTGCTGAACGGCGTCAGCGCTGAGGGGCATACATACTGTCCTACTTTTGAAAATGCCCTTTCTTAGTTTTGCCCACTTAGTGCCCCTTAACAGTAAGAACACCCTGTTAGTGCCCCAACATACATTATCTCATAAATGTCAAAGACAGAAGATAAAGATACAGACAGATAGAAGAGATAGACAGATAGATAGATAGATAGATAGATAGATAGATAGATAGATAGATAGATAGATAGATAGATAGATATTAGGTAGATATGTAACACCCCAGAGTAGTGTTACAACTCTGCGTAACCAGCTTCTATCTGTGTGCTACTTTGTAAATGTAATTCCGTGCATTAATGTCATCACCAGCATTAATATGTATTATATTCAATGTTATGCAACTGTGTCCCATGTAATGTACCTGGTGTACCAGCAGGTGTCAGTAAATACTATGGCAGATTCAGATGTAGTTTTACCAGAATGGTACGGTCCTTAGTCCATTCTGACCCCCTCTGCTGGAGAGAAGTTAAGTTCTTCCAACTTCCTGCAGTGAGGAGGAAATGACAGTTATGACAGTTTAGTCAGTGAGTTATCCCCTGTACCCCATCCAGGGAGGACATGTGCAGGACAGCAGAGCACCTTCAGCTCTGCTGCGCCCTAAAGACAGAGTAATATAGCCTGCAATAAGGCACAACAATACTCTCAAGGGAAGCCAGACTTAAGAGGTAGCCTCAGCTTAGAACAGGAAGCCTGAAACCTGAATTTCCAAGCATTTGCCAAGTATAAGCAATAGCTGCACTTGCTGGACACCAAGCTGAAGGATGAACTGAGTCATCTGCTTTCAAAGTTCAGTTAATAAAACTACGTTGGACCATTCATACAAGTCTGCGCATCATTCCCACCTGACGACCCTCAATTACTACTACTAGTAAATTTATTGCAGCCGGAGCCACCGCCTGGGGCCTGTTCGTCTTACAAGGTAGGAACACCGTGACAATCCCACCAAAGACTTGAGTGGCCTAAATACCCCTTGGCACTCCTACCACTGGGACATAAAGGAAAATAACCTTAGAGGGCCCTGGAGGGGGAAAGGGTCGCCCCCGTAGCAACCACAGCACCCCGGTCACTGCAGATAGACAGAAAGATAGATAGATATTAGATAGACAGGTACATAGGGTAGACAGATAGATAGCACACACCAATAGATAAAACTCACCACTTGTAGACATTTAGATCTTCCAGAAGCAGGGGCCCCTTTGCAGCATTGGAGTGGAGGGGGAGGGGAGTTCAGAGATAGGCTGGAGGAGGAGGAAAGGAAAGAGGTCAGAAAAGGCTCTATCTCTTGCTAAACCATTGTCATTATTATCTCAGCCAACCAGACACAACAGGGATCTATCCTCTGCTGTGTCTCAGTCTGTGTCCTCCTCCTCCTGTATCCCGACTGCTGCTGTTACTAGTGAGACAGGACAGGAAGGAGGAGGGATGCAGAATCCCTGTCAGCCCAGGTAGGGACATATTTGTGGGGCACTCTGCCTCCTCTTGTCTTGCTGCCTCCACTGCTGGTTTCTCTTAGGGCCCTGGGGAAATAAACAGGCTGCATGTTGTTACCTCACATGGGGAGATGTCTGCCTCTCTCCCATGTGCTTCTGCCTAGCTTTCCTCCCGACCCTGGTTTGGCGCCCCCTTCAGGGGCCCAGGATAATGCGCTCTGTGCAATAGCAGGGGTCACACATAGCGAAGGCTGGCCGTGGGTGAGTACAGCGCTGCAGAGTTTCACTACACTGTGTGCTTCAGACTAGTGAGCTCTTCCATAATGGAAGCGCTCAGAAGTTCATGGTTTAGAATGGGCCCCCTCCCAGGCTGGGCCCCTGTGCAGCTGAACAGGCTGCACAGGCAGTATGTCCGCCCCTGCGTGGACGGTGTGCATAGTGCGCTGCAGCAATTTTCTTTCATGCTAGGCCACACCTCTAACTTCACCCAAACTAGTGAAGGTATTCTCACATACGTGCCCCTTCACAGTAATTTGCCTTAGGCTACTTTCACATACAGTATGTGGTGGTGATCCGGCAGGCTGTTCCGCATTATTTGTCCTGCCAATTCCCGACGTTCTTGCTGGATAGCAGCCGGATCAGCGCAGTCCCCCATTATTGTTAATGGGGCTGGCCGTTCTCCCGTTTGTGTCAGGCAAATGCGCTAGTGTGAAAGAAAGTACCCTTAAATATATGCCCCTTCATAGTTAGCGCTTCCTCCTCCTACACACAAACTCAAAGACGTGCTCAAACACTGACTGCTCTCTAAAAAATCCTCAGGGAGCCTTTCCTCAATATCTGCCAGATGTGCAGTGGGGTTCGGTGGGCTTTTATTTGATAAAACACAGAAGGCACACCACTAGGAGGGGGCGCTGAAGGCAGAGAGGAGGCAGAGAATGACGGGCTTCGCTGGAGCTGAATGGTGGAGCAGGAGGAACGCTCTGAGTCTGACCCCTGGCTACATGATACAGTATCAGGAGAAGAAAGCACATCATCCAGTTGTAATTGAGATGAGTGAGCCATCCACTCCATTACCTCATCCACTTTCTCCTCTACAACAATTTTGCACCTAGTGGAACAGTGGCCAACTACTACGAATGCTACCACTTGCAGCTGGGCCTACATGTCCTTTGCCACTGCTACTGGCCTGTGCCACCTTCTTTTTTTTTGGAGGTCTGGCTGGAAGTGGAACCCTTCTGCTTTCCAGTGCCAGACATTTTCACTTGACTGTGGCAGGCAATCAGGTCTCTCCCCGTCTCCTCTCTCACTCTCCCTGCCTGATTAATATTACTAGCCCTGCACTAGCCCTGATATCTGTAATGGTGCCCAGAACAACAACAGAAGTTACAGAACACAGTTCTCTCTTTCACAATCTCCTGCTCATCTCAGCAGGCGAGGCACAAGTGATGTAACTGGTTTACTCAGCCTATGGGCCAATCATAGCAAGCCCTTCCCCCCTAGGTCAGGTGACTGGGTTCTTCCCGGGCTTTTTGCCACCCTAACCCATCGAACATTTCCGCATAAATAACGAACATACAGTAAAAGTACGCTACTTAACGTATAAAAAACGAATCTACAAAGCAGCGAATAGATTCTCTCATCTCTACTCTTTACCTTGCAAACACAAAGCTGACAAAAGCTGGAGGAGTCCTCTCCTCTGCACTCTTCTGCTGGCTGTGAAGAAGTTTCTGCAGGTAAGGGTAAGATCCTGTGCGTATCAGCAATGACATTGTACTGTACAGCTGGGATTTGTAGTCCCACACATACAACATGAGTATCCCAGCAGTGAGATTGCAGAGCAATTTTATTCACTCCCTTTGCAGAGCAAGAGGAGAGAAAAGGCAGTCTTTGTTGACACCCACAAATATTCAGAGATTGTTAGTACACTCCCCCACAGCTCTGCAACTACATGTCAACAAACGGGCCTAAAACTTGCTTAGCTTATGTATATATTGCTGACCATCAGATTTGCAGTGGTTTTTTTTTACATAACTAGGAGAGCCTCTTTAAGGACTCCAATTTATAATGAACCTAGTTGAAAACAAGATAACCACTAGTGATTGCACATAGACACATGAAGGAGAGATACCTTGGGGCACATTTATTAAGATCAGCAATTTACACACAGATCTTAGTACCTGTACTGCTGGAGGAAGCACCAAAGTTATGTGGAGGTGCAGGCCGGTTCCTCCAGCAGGACGTGTGACAAACTAAAACAGAGGAGGCATGAAAACTGCCACTAACTACAGACCAGAGGTGAATTCATAAAACAGCTTTCTCGAAGACTGCCTGTTCTGGTGAGAAGCACAGAATGGCTATACAATTGCATTTGTTCAACTATTTAAAGCGGTATTCCCATCTCAGACATTTATGTCATATCATTAGGAAATGCATCAGTGTCAGATAGGTGCAGGTTCCATGTCTGGGACTAGCTCCTATCTCCAGAACAGGATCCCCAAAGTGAACTGAGAGCAGCCGTGCACACATTCGCTTGGCTATTTCCAAAACTCCCATAGTGATGAATAAAGAGGCGGCCGTGCAAGTGTAGTGCACGCTCCATTCACTGCTAAGGGAGAGCACGCTGTGCATGCACAATGTGCTCTCCTTCTTTTCAGGAGCCCTGTTCTGTAGATAGAGGTGGGACTCGAACCTATCTGCCATTGATGGCATAGTCTATTGGCATCTCATCGATGTCTGAGATGGGAATATTCTTTTAATCCTTTTTATAGCGGATAAACCTTTGTATTATTACAATCTACACAGCATCCCAAGAGAGGACAGGTAACTTTGTACTAAAAATTTAAATAGACATCACTAGACATATGTAGATTTAAAAAAAAAAGTAAAAAGAAAAAAAAATACATTACATTTCTAAATAAATAATTGTATCTAATTGCAGATGTTTATTAATTGGAGAACCTGTCAGGACTGGCGTTGAGGCTGCCAATCCAGGATGCAAGGTGTCTGATTGTGAGGCATGCAGCTGCAATGGAAATAGAACAAAACAACTATTGAAGTGCAGCTCTTTACTGATAAAAAAAAGGTTCCTCCAGAAGTACAAACAAGCAGACAAAGCTCAGAATAAGGTCATGTCCACACTTTGAGGATTTGAGAAGGATCTAAGTAACTAAATCCACACCACCAGGCACATTCCACTTTTTTTGTAACCCCATTCACATGATATGGAAAAAATCTGTCAGTATTTTTGTCAGTTAGAAACAAATCTACAGCACAAATTTAGAGATGAGCAAATTTCTTGAAAGTCATTTCGTCAGTTTTGATTTAGGGTTTATACACGCGACTGTGTTTTTTGTCTGCAACCGATCCACATTCACTTCAATGGGGTCACAAAAGATGTGGACCGCACACTGTGTGCTGTCCGCAACCATATGTCTATTCTGAGGCCCTGCATAAAAAAATAGAACATGTCCTATTCTGGACTGTTTGTCTGACAAAGATAGGGCATTTGTGAAGGAGTGAAAAAAATGTCGGCATGCTCTTGGCTGCTATCGGTGTTTTGCAGATCCGCAATTTACAGACCGCTAAAAAAGAAATGTCTGTGTGCATGATCCCTTAAAGAATATCTAAACCTTTGATTAAATTTTTGTTTCAATGTCCCTAATGCCATAATAACACTTTTTGTAATATACTTTATTAAGGCATTTTGTATTTTTAATAGACTTTTCCCTCTCTAAAGCATACTATTCCCTGTGCTCTTAAAATCCACTTTTCTGTACACCACAGACTTCTCAGCAGTGTAGGGAGTACGGGCTCTACACTTTATGAATGGGGCCTCAGAGAACGGAGTACCGACAGAAGCACACATTGCTGCTCCTGCCTGTGCCCCTCGAGGTTTACTAAATGCTGGCATAGCACATGGGTACCCTGTAACCGTGTGCTATGCCAGGATTAGCTGAGTGGAGCGGGCTCCTGCCTGTGCCTGCTTCGCTATGCTAAAAAGCCTGCATGTAAACTCTTCGCTTAGCAAAGCAGGCAGATGCAGGAGCCTGCTCCACTAATCCTGGCATAGCATATGGTTACAGGGTACCCATATGCTATACCAGGATTTACTTAACATCGAGGGAGAGGCACAGGATCTTTTGGATACCGAAAGATTTCCCAATCTATAAAGATCCCAAGGAGCACTGTGCAAGCGATCATATTGAAATGGAAGGAGTATCAGACCACTGCAAATCTACCAAGACCCGGCCGTCCCTCTAAACTTTCATCTCAAACAAGGAGAAGACTGATCAGAGATGCAGCCAAAAGGCCCATGATCACTCTGGATGACCTGCAGAGATCTACAGCTGATGTGGGAGAGTCTGTCCATAGGAGAACAATCAGTCGAACACTTCACAAATCTGGCCTTTATGGAAGAGTGGCAAGAAGAAAACCATTTCTCAAAGATATCCATAAAAAGTCTTGTTTACAGTTTGCCACAAGCCACCTGGGAGACACACCAAACATGTGGAAGAAGGTGCTCTGGTCAGATGAAACCAAAATCAAACTTTTTGGAAACAATGCAAAACGATATGTTTGGCATAAAAGCAACACAGCTCATCACCCTGGACACCCCATCCCCACTGTCAAACATGGTGGTGGCGGCATCGTGGTTTGGGCCTGCTTTTCATCAGCAGGAACAGGGAAGATTGTTAAAATTGATGGGAAGATGGATGGAGCCAAATACAGGACCATTCTGGATGAAAACCTGTTGGAGTCTGCAAAAGACCTGAGACTAGGACGGAGATTTATCTTCCAACAAGACAATGATCCCAAACATAAAGCAAAATCTACAATGGAATGGTTCAAAAATAAACGTATCCAGGTCTTAGAATGGCCAAGTCAAAGTCCAGACCTGAATCCAATTGAGAGTATGTGGAAAGAGCTGAAAACTGCTGTTCACAAACGTTCTCCATCCAACCTCAAAGAGCTCGAGCTGTTTTCTAAGGAAGAATGGACAAGAATTTCAGTCTCTAGATGTGCAAAACTGATAGAGACATACCCCAAGCGACTTGGCGCTGTAATCGCAGCAAAAGGTGGCGCAACAAAGTATTAATGCAAGGGGGCCGAATAATTTTGCACGTCCACTTTTCAGTTTTATTATTACAAAAAAAATTTAAATGATCCAATAAATTTTGTTCCACTTCACAATTGTGACCCACTTGTTGTTGATTCTTCACCAAAAATGTTAAATGTTATATCTTTTTGTTTGAAGTCTGAAATGTGGCAAAAGGTTGAAAAGTTCCAGGGGGCTGAATACTTTCACAAGGCACTGTATACTTGCAGAAATCCTCAGGTCTAGGGTATTGTAAGTGTAGATCTTTATATTATAGCTTGCCTCTGTTTAGACTCCAATCCTTGTTTTGGCTTACAATTAGAGATGAGTGAATCTATTCGCCGCTTCGTAGATTAGATACGAATCTACGCAATTTTCCACTCCGAAACAAATCTGGATTTTTTCAGATTTGCTCAGTTCGATTCGAAAATGTTCTTAAAGCTTTGTACGCATACGCTACGTACTTGTCCGATGAATTATATGCTAATGCTTCGTATAAGTTAATAGGCGGCAAAAAGCCCGGGAAGAAAGCGGTCACCTGACCTAGTGGGAAGGGCTTGCTCTGATTGGCTCATAGGCTCGGTAAGCCTGTGACATCAGTTGTGCTGCGACTGCTGAGACGTTCTGAAGTTTCTGAACTGAATTGTGGTGTAATTGTTCTGGGCATCCATAATACATATCAGGGCTAATGCAGGGCAAGTGCAGGGCTAATAATTAATCAGGCAGGGAGAGAGATAGGGAGAGAGACAGGGAGAGAGACAAAGACCTGCAGGGTCACAGTCAAATGAAAATGTCTGGCATGGAAAAGCAAAAGGGTTCCAGTTCCAGCCAGACCTCGAGCTACAAAAAAAAGGAGAAGGTTGCACACGGCAGCAGTGGCAAAGGACATGTAGCCAGAGCTTCTACTTGTAGAATTCATAATAGTTGGCTACTGTTCCACCAGGCGCAAAATTGTAGTGGAGGAGAAAGTGGATGAGGTAGTGGAGTGGATGGCACACTCATCTCAATCACAGCCGGATCATGTGCTTTCTTCTGCTCATACAGTATCATGTGGCCAGGGGTCATACTCAGCGTTCCTCCTGCTCCATTATTCCACTTCAGCAAAGCCTAATGTCCTGCGTGCCTGCGTATTACGCAATCACTAGACAATAGTACGCTAAGGATTCGTACGCAATTTGTACGCTCATGCGTACGTGTTCATATAAGTAGCGTACCTTTAACAATTGTATGTTCGTTATTAGTGCGCCAATGTTCGCAGAACACTACATAATAACGTATGATTTGTACGCAGCTTCGGCCGAATAGATTCGTATGAAGTACGACTCTTTTGAAAAATTCGACGAACATTCGGCGAAGCGAATTTTGGATGATTTGCTCATCTCTACTTACAATCACTGATGGAAATCACTGACTATACCACTGAATATTGGTGCAAATAAATTCAGCCTAAATCTCAGTACCTAAAGTACCCTAACTGTGCTAATAAAGTAATGTGTGGAATCTGCCTGTGCTCCTCCCACATAGTGCTGCAGCGCGATCTGTGCCTGGCTGCCTACAAGGGAGAGCTGGATGTGAGCTTCAGGAACGGGACAATGTGGTTTTTGATTTTTTTTTAACACAGAGGGAATTACTACTGTGAAGGGGACACAATGGGCATTTCTACTATGGAGAGGACACAGAGGGCATTACTACTATTAAATGCGCATTACTGCTATGAAGGAGGCACAGAGGGCATTACTACTGTGAAGGGGGCACAGAGGACATTACTGCTGTGAAGGGGGTGAGCATAACTGTTATGTGAGCATTACTAATGTGAAGGGTGCACAATGGGCATTACTACTGTGAAGGGGCACAGAGGGCATTACTACTGTGAAGGGCATAACTGTTATGGGGGCACATATATGACATTACTACTGTGAAAGGGGCACAGAGAGGGCATAAATACTGTGAGGAGGCACAGTGTGGGCATAACTACTGTGACAGGGCACAATATGGGCTTAAAGGGAACCTGTCATCTCCGAAACACCCCCTGAACTAGAGTAAGAGATGTATAAGAGATGTGTAAGTGATGCTGAATCCGAATATGTAAGTTTTATCTTCATACTCGCTTCCATTCTGACGCTGTGCTCCCACAAACCTGCAGTAAAATACATTGACAGGACTCTTCTTTGAGTCCTCTCCATTATGTGAGTGAGCACTGGAGTCCAGTGAGTGCATTTTACTGGTGGTTTGTGGGAGCACAGAGTCAAGATGGAAGTGAGTATGAAGATAAAACTTACATATTCGGATTCAGCATCACTTACACTATACACTGCTTACTATAGTTTGGAGGGTGTTTCGGGGATGACAGGTTCCCTTTAAGTACAGTGAAGGGGCACACATCTGGAAAAAACTAGTGTGAAGGTTGTAAAATGAGGCCAATACTACCATGAAGTGGTACAATTTTTAAAAAGTATTGGGGAAATGGGGGTCCAGAGAAAGGATCCTCCCTCGCAAACACCTTAGGCACGCCACTGCCTACCAGTGGAAGGGTTTGGACATTGGTGCCACAATCTCTGAAGTAAATTTTAGAAATGAATGAGCAGAGATGTTTTGTTTGCACTACATACAGGAATGTATAATTTTATCCGCATGTAGATAATTTCAGTATGTACATACAAAGAAACTGAAAGCTACACACTTCAATGGAAATCTAACATAAACATAAGGCCTCTTTCACACGAGCGAGTTTTCTGCACGGGTGCGATGCGTGACGTGAACGCATAGCACCCGCACTGAATCCTGACCCATTCATTTCAATGGGTCTGTGTACATGAGCATTTTTTCACGCATCACTTCTGTGTTGCATGAAAAACGCAGCATGTTCTATATTCTGCGTTTTTCACGCAGCCCTGGTCCCATAGAAGTAAATGGGGCTTAAGTGAAAAACGCATTGCATCCTGAAGCAAGTGCGGATGCAGTGCGTTTTTCACTGATGGTCGCTAAGAGATGTTGTTTATAAACCTTCAGTTTTTTATCACGCGCGTGAAAAATGCATCAAAACGCATTGCACCCACGCTGAAAAAACTACTAGTTGTGGTTATAATACTGTATTAGCAAGATGACTATATAAACTGCTAGATCATCTATGCTGTTAAGTACAGTACAATAGACTTTCTACATACCCTACTCTAAATACTCTACCACATAATGCAGTAAAATTAAGGATTAATAGGAATAAAAAAGGAAACTCCTATGTTAAAGGAAATCTGTCCCCAGCTTTTACATCACTAAACTAACAGTCCCTTGCCCCCATCAGACCTCAGATCAGCTTAATGTGCCCCCATCAGACCTCAGATGAGCATATTGTGCCCCCATCAGACCTCAGATCGGCTTAATGTGCCCCCATCAGACCTCAGATCAGCAGAATGTGCCCCCATCAGACCTCAGATCAGCAGAATGTGCCCCCATCAGACCTCAGATCAGCAGAATGTGCTCCCATCAGACCTCAGATCAGCAGAATGTACCCCCATCAGACCTCAGATCAGCAGAATGTGCCCCCATCAGACCTCAGATCAGCAGAATGTTCCCCCATCAGACCTCAGATCAGCAGAATGTGCCCCCATCAGACCTCAGATCAGCAGAATTTGCCCCCATCAGACCTCAGATCAGCGTATTGTGCCCCCATCAGACCTCAGATCAGCAGAATGTGCCCCCATCAGACCTCAGATCAGCAGAATGTGCCCCCATCAGACCTCAGATCAGCAGAATGTGCCCCCATCAGACCTCAGATCAGCAGAATGTGCCCCCCATCAGACCTCAGATCAGCAGAATGTACCCCCATCAGACCTCAGATCAGCAGAATGTTCCCCCATCAGACCTCAGATCAGCAGAATGTGCCCCCATCAGACCTCAGATCAGCAGAATGTGCCCCCATCAGACCTCAGATCAGCAGAATGTTCCCCCATCAGACCTCAGATCAGCAGAATGTGCCCCCATCAGACCTCAGATCAGCAGAATGTGCCCCCATCAGACCTCAGATCAGCGTATTGTGCCCCCATCAGACCTCAGATCAGCAGAATGTGCCCCCATCAGACCTCAGATCAGCAGAATGTGCCCCCATCAGACCTCAGATCAGCAGAATGTGCCCCCATCAGACCTCAGATCAGCAGAATGTGCCCCCATCAGACCTCAGATCAGCAGAATGTGCCCCCATCAGACCTCAGATCAGCAGAATGTACCCCCATCAGACCTCAGATCAGCAGAATGTGCCCCCATCAGACCTCAGATCAGCAGAATGTGCCCCCATCAGACTTCAGATCAGCAGAATGTGCCCCCATCAGACCTCAGATCAGCAGAATGTGCCCCCATCAGACCTCAGATCAGCAGAATGTGCCCCCATCAGACCTCAGATCAGCAGAATGTACCCCCATCAGACCTCAGATCAGCAGAATGTGCCCCCATCAGACCTCAGATCAGCAGAATGTTCCCCCATCAGACCTCAGATCAGCAGAATGTGCCCCCATCAGACCTCAGATCAGCAGAATGTGCCCCCATCAGACCTCAGATCAGCGTATTGTGCCCCCATCAGACCTCAGATCAGCAGAATGTGCCCCCATCAGACCTCAGATCAGCAGAATGTGCCCCCATCAGACCTCAGATCAGCAGAATGTGCCCCCATCAGACCTCAGATCAGCAGAATGTGCCCCCATCAGACCTCAGATCAGCAGAATGTACCCCCATCAGACCTCAGATCAGCAGACTGTGCCCCCATCAGACCTCAGATCAGCAGAATGTGCCCCCATCAGACCTCAGATCAGCAGAATGTTCCCCCATCAGACCTCAGATTGGCTTAATGTGCCCCCATCAGACCTCAGATAGGCTTAATGTGCCCCCATCAGACCTCAGATCAGCGTATTGTGCCCCCATCAGACCTCAGATCGGCTTAATGTGCCCCCATCAGACCTCAGATAGGCTTAATGTGTCCCCATCAGACCTCAGATCGGCTTAATGTGCCCCCATCAGACCTCAGATCAGCAGAATGTTCCCCCATCAGACCTCAGATCAGCAGAATGTGCCCCCATCAGACCTCAGATCACCAGAATGTGCCCCCATCAGACCTCAGATCACCAGAATGTGCCCCATCAGACTCCATAATGGAAGCGCTCACTTGTATTTGCCTGATTGTACTAAGGCCATCCCTGCTGGGCCCCCCCAGAGGTATTGGGCCCGGAGCATCGCCTCCCCTCCCCCCCCCCAGTAGCTACGCCTCTGGGCCTGATGTATGAAAACTGTCTAGGTCTAAGACTTTTTTTGTTGCCCATAGCAACCAATCAGAGCTCCCCTTTCATTTTTCCAGAGCACTATATGAAATGAAAGGGGAGCTCTGATTGGTTGCTATGGGCAACAAAGAAACTTCTACACCTAGACAGTTTTCATACATAAGGCTCTAGGTGTTTTATATCAGCAGCAGATAGAAGTCATGAGAGCAGCTAACCTCTCCAAACATGAGCTCAGAGGAAACATAAAGCATCAGAGAGAACATGCACTGGACATAAAGGGCAGTACACAGTCATCTCAACTATAGGAATAGAACAGACATTTATAGGACATTTCATCATTTTCACAAATTCTTATAAAAATATATTCTGCACTTATTGCACTGAACTAAATGTACTAATTCATTATATATTTTAGGAGTCGGAGTCGGTCCATTTTATACCGACTCCGACTCCACCAAAATGGTGACCGACTCCGACTCCACGACTCCGACTCCACAGCCCTGACCACAACAATAGCTAAATGTTAGGACACATACAGTAAGCCAAAAAAGTATATTAAACAAAATATCGACCAAAGGCCTTGGGGCCTGCCAGCTACAGAGGCCTATGAGATCTAGCCCTAAAGCTGGGTCTCAAAGGCAACTGTCAGTGTAATACTGACAGTCACAATGCATTAAAATACACTATGGGCCAGATATATCATAGCCTGAACCGAGATCTACACCTGCCTCTGTCGAATGTAGATTTCAGTGTTCTTCTATGCCAGAAAACTGGCATAGAAGATGATAAATGTGACTTGACCACTGGCCCTGCTTGCTTCCCGCCCTAGTTACATCCGTTATTGGAGAGTGGCAAAGGCCGGCGGAGTAACGGCACTTGTGCAAAAAATGTGCAGTTTGTGACTTTTTCACACCAGAAAAGTGGCTTATCTTAATGATAAATTTGGCCCTCTGTATTGCAATATATTGTAGAAGGGATCAGACCCACAAAAGTTGAAGTCCCCAAATAGGACAAAAAAGTAAAGAAAAAGTGTTGTAGAAAGATAAAAAATACAAATTTCAAGTAAAAAAGTGCCCTTTTCCCCTCATCAACACATTTAAATAAAATTAGACTTATTACAAGTGTGTAACGCCTAGCTCTATAAAAATATCACATGATCTACTCCATCAGGTGAACACAGTAAAAAATAAATAAAAATGGTGCCATTTTTTGGTCATATCGCCTCACAAAATGCATAATACCAAGTTGCATGTACCCTAAAAGTGCCAAAGAAAACATCCCTTCATCCCACAAAAAAATGAGGCTCACGAGACCATTACCTGCAAAAAGGCGACACAAAATCAAGATTTTTTTCTTTTCAAAAAATGCTTTTATTGTTTAAAGCTGAAATAAATTGTCATATTTTGTATTGCCACATCTGTAATGAACTACTTTATAAAAAATATCATACATTTTTTTGGTCATTTCGCCTCCCAAAATTATAATCAAGTGGTCAAAACTCATATTTACTTCAAAATGTTACCAATAAAACAGTCACCTCATCTTATAAAAAACAAGCACTCACACAAGACAATCGGTAGAGAAATAAAAAAAATGATGGCTTTTGTGACGCAAAAACATGATTTTTATTTTTCAAAAATGTTTTGGTAAAAGTGGTAAAACTTAAACAAAACTATATAGCCAATATATAATATATATTGGTATCTCTGTAATCATACTGACTAACAGAATAAAGATAATGTATCATTTTTCCTGTACAGTGTAGACCACAATAACAAAACCCCAAAACCAATGGCAGAGTTGTTGACTTTTGTTTATCTTGCTTCCCAAAAAGTGAAATAAAATGTGATCAAAATGTTGTATGTACCCCAAAATGATAATGAAAACTCATCAAGCAAAAAAACAAAAAAAAAGAAACCCTCACACAGCTCTGTCAAAAAGATAGTAAAAAATGTATGGTTGTCAGAAAATAGCCATACTGGTACCCTAGAGGCTGTTCAAAAGCAACATGAAGCTTGTAGACCAATCCATAAAAAAACAAAAGGTGTGCCATTCCTTCTGAGCTCTGCAGCTTACTAAAGTGTGAAGATATAGTTTCTGGACTACATGTTGTATTATATGTGTTCTTATGGAAAAGGACAAAGTTTTAAATTAATGATATAACATATGGAAAGCTGAGTAAACAAAATACTAAAGGGTATGAAGTGCAGGGTAAATTAAATAACATTGGGTATCAGCATTGGGTAGATTTCTGAAATGTGATCGTAATGGTGTTGAGTTTTACTATCAACAACCAAAGGGCATAAGATTAAACTGATATTAATGGTTAAAAGGTTTATATTGAAGATCATATCAATGAAGGAAAAGATTTCAAAACTAATGTGTTTTTCCTTTACACCACAATGTTCTGATTATATAGATGTATTAGAACTAACAGGAAGTGGTCATCCAAGACCACTGAAAAAATGTTGATTTCCATTGTTTATTCAATGTGTCAAGAAGGAAAATGAAGACCACCATGAAGTGTAAATTGCTTAATATATCTGTTTTTGTTTGAAGAATTATTACCATTTGAGTATATGTTGAGTTGAGATTGAGTATTTCATTGAGCTGTGCTTAATATGCAGACAACTAGATAAGATACAGGGTTTAGAAAAATCTGTTTTGCTTTGACAGGGGACCTCTTGGTTGCATTGGGAAATGTTATTTAAAAGCAGTGTCAAAAGTCATAATGAGACATTTGTTTGTTTTGCTTAATCCATCTGATGTAGAGGTGGTGGGAAGTAAAATACACACAAGGAGCTTCTGAAAATTACTTTATCCCCATCAGTAGCTTACATTGCCAAAGATTGAGTTATTTTGGACTGAGGTAAAACCCATGGACTAAGCTACGCTGAACTGAATTTGTTTTGAAACAGAGTTATTTCGTATAGAATAGTTGGAACTGTTCAAGTTTGTTTTCAATTACATTTTCCTAAGTGCAGGCTGTATCATCTGTTTAGCAGAACCAGGACGGACAACCTCAGCAGTGTCCAGGTGTTGCCCATGTGGTAAGACAAAGCTTTTGGTGGCCTGCCTGCCACCCAACAAGAAAATACTTTAAGTACTGGTTTTCCATCCTTAAAAAGGCCTTGCTGTTTTCACTATCATCATCTGGGGGTGGACCCCAAAGGTAATTGCCTGCCCGAGACTTCCTGCAGTACACCAACCAACCAGCAGGGCTGATAACTTTGTACAATGACTTGTAGACCAGTGAGGGGAGGAGGTCCCAGTGTCAAAGCTCCTCCTACAGACAAGGTTAAGAACTGTCCTACAACCATGGAAAAAAGGCTCTGAAACCTTAGAATTATGAATACACCTGTATTCCCCTCATGAATCAGCACGGAGAAAGGAGCAGTAAGAGACTGTAATAGACAAAATTACAAAGACTGATGGGGTCATTTATTAAGACCGGTGTTTTATCCCTGTACTGGTGCTTCATGCGTCTAAGTTATGTAGAAGCTCCAGGCTTTACATAACGTAGGCACATCCCCCGTTGGCGTATAACAGCCTTAAATCTGCACCAGCAACCTTACTAGCATAGATTTAGATAATTTTCTACGCCAAAGACTGGAGTAGAAAATGATAAATGAGATGGTACCGCTGGCCCACCTTCTTCCATGCCATGCTCCCTTTTTTTAGTAGTGGCATACATGGTGTGGAAGTGGAAGAAGTTGCACATATTGCCACAAATCATAAATATGCGCCAAAAACTCCTTGAGTTTTTATAAGAGTAACAAAAAACTAGGAAAAAGATGAGATTGACACTGTGCCATTAAGAAGAACAGGAGTTTTATGGAATTTGCTGTGAAACTAAAGATATGTGATTTGCATTGTCATCATTTTATTTATAGCTATATGTTATTGTTTAAAATGTATTCCCTCTTTATATAAGCCTTTTAGACCAAAATGATTCAAGGGTGGATTAAAGTGGATTCCATTTTGTATCTGTTCAATGTACAGTATCTGTTTATTTTGTTCTGTTAAAGTCCTTGTGGCCTGTGAATGAACTGAAGATTAGTTTAGAATTGTTTGATTTATTGAGTTATACTTCATGTGCATATATTTTCAGGGATTCTGATTCACTGTAGACCTGGGAACTGGCTACTCTAGGGTCTGGCTCACACAGTGACCCTTTATACTGTGCATGTCCTGGCTATGTTCCACTAGAAAATTAATCTTTTTGTTTAAATGGTTTAAAGATCTACCCCTTCAGGAAAGAAATCAGAAGCCTGAAGTCTTTCCCTTTCAGCAAAACACTTACCCAAGCAGTTATGTCTACATTTATGGCATTTCAGTACACAGTAGAATCCGCCTAAAAATTTTAAGGGGCATGGTATGTCTTAGACAGCACCAGCTGGATACAACATATCTGTTGAAAACTTGCAGTTTTCATTTTGCATGGTTCCCTGCTCATTTATTTCTGCAAAACACCTGTGGTGTCAAAATGCTCAGTTTACCCCTTAATAAATAACATCAGGGGTGTATTTTCCACAATGGAGTCTCAGATGGCACCAGCTGAGCACACCATATTGGCCACTGAAATGCCATATTTGTGGAAAACTTGTAAATTTTACTTTGCAAAATACCTGTGGTGTCAAAATGCTCACTACAACCCTTAAAACCTTGAGGGGTGAAGTATCCAAAATGGATATCAATTCTCAATGATTCTATCTATTATTACACTCCACAGTTTCTACAATTGTCAGCAGAAGCTGCTTAAATCACCACATTGGGCCTCAAATGCAGATGGTGCTCTTTTACTCCTGAGCCCTCTCATATGTTCAAGTAAAAGATTAGGGTCACATGTAGGATGTTTCTAAAACCAGAAAACACAGTGTTAGGATAACGACTAGCGTCATACGCAAACAGGGATCCTGCAGCCCTAATCTGCCCAGACTCAGTGTCTCTACCTACTTGCACAATCACCCTAAGCAGTGACCCACAACTGGACAACAGTCCCTATCCTGCGATATGTGAAGGGCGACAAAAACAGGGACAAACAGACACACAAACAGAATAAGAGTAGTCATATGGGAAACGGATCAAAAGCCAGACAGTCAAAACAGTACAAGCATGTGAGAGGCAATCGAGAAAACCAAAACGTGCCAAAGAGTCAGAACCAGGAGATCAAACACAATACCAGAACACCAGAAGCCAAACCGTAGTCACAACTCCAATTCAAAAATCAAAGCTGTGGGGGAAGGGGGTCTGCAATAACAATGACCAGTAGGGGGAGCCAGAGGATAAAAATCCACTGACATCTGTACTGTGCAGATGCTGGCCTTTATGCTGAGGAAAGTCAGCTCACACCAGTGCCGCCCATGTGCCCTGAAAATTGGGAGCCCCAGAGCAATTTCTCATTGGCCCAGGGCTCTGAGGTCAATGAGGTCCGGTCTGCACTCCTGCCATACGAACCATGAGAGTATCCTCCCCACTCACTTCAGGAGGGGCCTCCAGACCCTGAATAGGAGCAGGTTCATCAGGGTGTGACTCGTGGAACTGTTTAAGAGACCGATCAGCATGGATCTCATCAGCTGACACCCATAACCTCTCCTCATGGCCATAATCTTTCCAGTAGACAAGATATTGTAATTTTTTCATGGATCCTTCTGGAATCCAGAATTCTTCCAACTTCATCTCAACATCTACTCCACCAGACCAAGAGCTTCCTGTGAAACCAGAGGAGCAATATATTTTTTTAAATAAAGACTTAAGGAACCGATTTTGAATTCTGAACAACTCAGGTAATTTCAAACCGGACAACACAGGATTGATAACTTCAATAATTTCCTAAGGACCAATAAAATTTTGAACACAATTTTTGGATGGAACTTTAAATGGGGTTTTGTTACTTTAGCAAGTGGCATTTATTATGTAGAGATAGTTAATACAAGGCACTTACTAATGTATTGTGATTATCCAAATTGACTCCTTTGCTGGCTGAATTCATTTTTCCATTACAAAATACACTGCAATCCATCAGCAATGGTCGTGCTTGCAAACTCTAGGAAAAACTGCCAGTCTCTTTGGTGACCGGGATTATGAGAGCTCACATAGGCTGATGCTTTATTATATAGTGTGCAAGCACTCAGCCAGCTGATTGGATTGCAGGCCACTGATGGATTGCAGGGTGGTTGTAACCATGGAAACGAGCAACGTATAACATAAATGAAAAATTAATCCAGCCAGCAAAGTAAGCAAAGCAATAACAATACATTAGCACTTACTAATACTAAATTAGTAAGTGACTTGTATTGACTTTCTCTACATAATAAATGCAATTTGCTGAAGTGACACAACCCCTTATTCTAGTGGATAACCATACCTTGTCACCAGGTATATATATACCTCCTAACTGTACCAGATCTGGTGTGGGACAGTACAGATTTCAGTGGCTGTTCCATGTTCCCGGAATGACAGAGGTACGTCCCACTCTCAGCTGATTGTAATGGTGAAGCAGGGAGCCCTCTGCTACCTGCTTCACCATTCCTCTCAGCTGCCAGCTTTCCTCAGCAGCAGCACAATGCAGTCACACATTGCTCTGCTGTCTGTGTAGGTGGAGCCGGGAATTAGCCTCAGCTCCTCCTACATAGCAAGCGCAATGTTCGACCACATCGTGCTGCTGCTGGGGAGCACTGGCATCTGAGCTGTGATCATCGGAGGAACCAGCTGAGTATTTACAGGTTTTTTTTTACTTCCTGTGAAAGGGGCACATGTGGGCAAAACTACTATAAAAGGTGCCAGCAGATCATCCAGCAGAGATTGAGATGAGTGAGCCATCCACTCCACTAACTCATCCACTTTCTACTCCACTACAATTGTACGCCTTGGTCGGTTAGCCTGGTAAAACAGTGGCCAACTATTGCGAATTCTACAAGTAGAAGCTCCAGCTACAGGTCCTTTGGCACTGCTGCCCTGTGCCACCTTTTCCTTTTTTTGGAGCTCGAGATCTGGCTGGAACCCTTTTGCTTTTCTATGCCAGACATTTTTCACTTGATTGTGGCCCTGCAGCTGGTCTTTGTCTCTCTCCCTGTCTCTCTCCCTGCCTGATTAATTACTAGCCCTGCACTGGCCCTGCAGTATCCCTGACATGTACAATATGGATTCCCAGAACAATTACACCCCAATTTTAACAAAACAGCTCTCTGTCTCTCAGAACTTCACAGACAGTGCTTCTGCTCGTCTCAGCAGTTGCAGCACAACTGATTCGTCACTGGCTTACCGAGCCTGAGCCAATCAGAGAAAGCCATACCCACTAGGTCAGGTGACCGCTTTCTTCCTGGGCTTTATGCCGCACGAATAACGAACAGTAAAAGTTTGCAAATTAACTGAATTCCTACGCATCAGTGTATAAAGTAACTGTATATGTAACATTAGTGTACAATTTATCGGACAAGTACGTAGCGAATGCGTAGAAAGCTTTAAGAACATTTTCGAATCTAACAAAGCGAATCTCAAAAAATCCGGATTCGCTTTGCAGCGGAAAATTTCCAAGATTCGTATCGAATCTACGAAGTGGCGAATAAATTCGCTCATCTCTACTTGTAATGTAGTACCCATTCCTCAATGTGCTGATAAGGCTACATTCCTGAATGATCTCAGAGACATGCGTGATGCACACTGGAAGAGGGGCCACTTGGAACTTCATCCTAGGTAGCATATAAAAATTGATTTGCCCTCTCTTGTACACCCTGGGGACATGGTATAGTATATTTAGATTGAAAAAAATCTCTGCACTGCTTCTAATGAAAGATGAGCGAATTTCTTGAAATTTAATTTGGGCCCTATTCTAACGAATTGGCCAAAAAATTGATTTGGGTCCGAATTGATTCTACTCAAATCAAATGTTCTCTAATTGGCCTTTTAATTTATTTTTCTCTCTCTCTTTCCTTTCCCCATTTTTAAGCTGTTGAACGCAATGACAGCAATACTAAATAATGTGACAGTGACATATATATGTATGAGTAAGTGCTTGGTTGATGGTGTTAACAAATAGCCTGTTTAACCACTTGCTATATGTCATGGCGGTAAGCCCTTATCTGTAATCCAACATATGAAAGCATCAGGTTACATTACGATCTGCTGGAGCTCCATGGCACTGCAGATCGCATGACCACACTGTTATTAGACAGCTGCATTCACAGAGAAGATCTCGGAATGGGTCTCTGGTCATGTGAACCCTGTGAGACACTGTCACAAGTGCTTCAGGGAAGTTTTTTTTTGTTTTACTACTTTTGCACTACTACGACTTTTATTTTTTAAAAACACCATTTGTAAAAAATAAATGTTTTTTATCGCCACATCCCAAGACCCATAACTATTTTATTTTTTGAACTACAAACAATATGTAAGGGCTTGATTTACGTGGGATGATATTGCCACGTAGAATGATATTCTTGATGTGACATTCCGCTGCATAGCAGACCGTTAAAAATTTTCAAGTGTGACACGTTAATGCCGAGCTGACCATCCAAAAGAATGATATTCTTGATGTGACATTCCGCTGCATAGCAGACCGTTAAAGATTTTCAAGTGTGACACGCTAATGCCGAGCTGACCGTCCAAAAGAATGATATTCTTCATGTGACATTCCGCTGCAGAGCAGACCGTTAAAAACATTTAAGTGTGACACGCTAATGCCAAGCTGACTGTCGAAAACATTATATTCTTGATGTGACATTCTGCAGAAGAGCAGACTGATAAAAATATTTAAGTGTGACACGCTAATGCCAAGCTGACCGTCGAATACTTTATATTCTTGATGTGACATTCTGCAGAAGAGCAGACCAATAAAAATATTTAAGTGACACGCTAATGCCAAGCTGACCGTCAAATACATTAAATTCTTCATGTGACATTCTGCAGAAGAGCAGACCGATAAAAACATTTAAGTGACACGCTAATGCCAAGCTGACTGTCGAATACATTATATTCTTGATGTGACATTCTGCAGAAGGGCAGACCGATAAAAATATTTAAGTGTGACACGCTAATGCCAAGCTGACCGTCGAATACATTATATTCTTGATGTGACATTCTGCTGAAGAGCAGACCGATAAAAATATTTAAGTGTGACACGCTAATGCCAAGCTGACATTATGGTTGAGTGCCTGCTGATGAGCTGACAGGCCCAAAAATTATGTTGCAGGCCCAGCTGGTGAGCTGAGTGTCTAACAAATTCGGGTGCAGGACCAGCTGGTGGACTTCGAGGGCAGCCTAATAAGCTGTTTCATATGATGAAGGAAGAGGACGAGAAGAGGAAGGGGTGCATGATAATACAGTGTATTCGATACACCCTAAAAGCCTGATTTAAGTTTCCTTCATGTTAAGCCGCTTTCCTCTGGTGGAGTACAGAAGTCAGGGGCAATCCAGGCCTTGTTCATTTTGATAAGCGTCAACCTTTCAGCATTGTCAGTTGACAGGCAGATGCACTTATCAGTAATTATGCCCCCAGCTGCACTAAATACCCGCTCAGACAAAACGCTGGCGGCAGGGCAGGCCAGCACCTCCAAGGCGTAGATCGCCAGTTCGTGCCACGTGTCCAGCTTAGACACCCAATAATTATACGGCACAGAGGGATCGCTGAGGAAGTTGACTCGGTCAGCTACGTACTCCTTTACCATCTTCCAAAACTTTTCCCTCCTTGTCACACTAGGCCGCTCTTCAGGGTGAGGGTGCTGGCGGGGTGTCATAAAACTGTCCCAGGCCTTGGAGAGTGTCGCCTTGCCTATGTTGGAACTGCTGTGTGTTCCCCTCGTCTCCCCTCCTCGGGTGGCCAAGGAACTGTGTACTCTGCCACCAGCGTTGTCAGATGGAAATTTGTGAAGCAATTTTTCGAGAAGGGCCTTCTGGTATTGCAACATTTTACTTGTCCTCTCCACCACAGGAATGAGAGATGGGAAGTTCTCTTTGTAGCGGGGGTCGAGGAGGGTGAACAACCAGTAATCCGTGTTTCCTAATATGCGTATAACACGCGGGTCACGGGAAAGGCAGCCTGGCATGAAGTCAGTCATGTGTGCCAGAGTCCCAACAGACAAGGCTTCACTCTTCCCACCAGGAGCATGACTCTCAATATCCTCCTCGTCCTCTTCCTCCTCTTCAGCCCATCCATGCCGAAGAGATGGTGTAAACGTGGTATGCCTACCCTGTGTAGCGGTGGCAACCGCTCCTGCTCCTCCTCCTCCTCCTCCTCCAATTGGCGCTGAGAAGACAAATCAATGGTGCTCTGGCTATCACCCTGTGTAGGGTTTTCCCCCTTTTCCATCTCTTCCACACGCAGAGCATCAGCCTTTATTGTGAGCAGTGAGTTTTTTAGCAGACACAGAAGTGGGATGGTTACGCTGATAATGGCACTATCGCCGCTCACCATCTGTGTAGATTCATCAAAGTTGCGTAACACCTCACAGAGGTCAGACATCAATGCCCACTCGTCGCTTGTGAAGAGCGGAAGCTGACTAGAGAGGCGCCCGACCGTGGTGCAGCTGGTATTCTATTACTGCTCTCTGCTGCTCACAAAGCCTGCTCAACATGTGTAAGGTGAAATTCCATCACGTGCTCAGGTCGCACAGCAGTCGGTGAGCTGGCAACTGCAAGCACTGCTGCAGGGTTGCCAGGCTGGCTGAAGCTGTCGGTGACTTGCGGAAATGGGCGCACAGGCGACGCACCTTCACCAGTAGCCGAGACAAATTGGGGTAGGTTTTCAGAAACTGCTGAGCCACTAAGTTGAATACATGGGCCAGGCATGGTATGTGTGGGAGGTTGGCCAGCTCCAAAGCCGCTACCAAGTTGTGGCCGTTATCGGATACAACCATGCCTGGCTGTAGGTTGACTGGAGAGAGCCACAGCTCAGCCTGTTCCCTTATGCCATGCCATAGCTCTGTGGTGGTGTGCTGTTTGTCTCCCAGGCAAATAAGCTTCGGCACGGCCTGTTGCCGCTTACCGACTGCTGTGCTACACTGCTTCCAGCTACTGACAGAAGTCTAAGCGGTGCTGCAAGATGGCAATTCTGCATGGGAAGAAGTGGAGGAGGAGGTGGAGGAAGAGAAGGAGGGGTTGCAGCCACTACTATAGGTGGCAGCGGAAATCCGAATGGGAGTAGGGCCCACAATCCTCAGCGTGGGTAGCACCTGGGCCATCCCACGGGACGACTCGCTCCCAGTCTCCACAACGTTCACCCAGTGTACCGTCAGGGAAATGTAGCGTCCCTGGCCACAAGTGCTTGTCCATGTGTCAGTTGTTAAGTAGACCTTGCCAGTAACTGCGTTAGTCAGGGCCCGGGTTATGTTTCTGGACACATGCTGGTGTAAGGCAGACCGGGAAACCGGTACACCGGGAAAAATAGTGGCGGTTGGGGACTGCATAACGAGGGACAGCTGCCGCCATCAGGCTGCGAAAGGCCTCGGTGTCCACCAGCCTAAACGGCAACATTTCCAGGGCCAGCAACTTGGAAAGTTGTGCATTTAGAGCTATGGCCTGTGGGTGGGTGGCAGGGTATTTGCGCTTGCGTTCAAATGCCTGCGGTAAGGACATTTGAACGCTGCGCTTGGACATTGAAGTGGACATGCATGCTAATGTTTCCTGCGAAGGTCCAGGTGCAGGGCGGGAGGCATCTGGGCCTGCATCTTGGGCAGCACGTAACAGAGGGGAAGAGGAGGCAGTGGTGTGACCTGCAGACACAGATCGTGGACCCAGGCGTTCAGCCCACCTTTTAGGGTGCTTTGCTGACATGTGTCGGATCATGCTGGTGGTGGTCAGGTTGCTGGTGTTTACGCCCCTGCTCATCTTGGTACGGCATAGATTACAAATTACAATCCGTTTATCGTCAGCACTTTCTTCAAAAAACGCCAGACTGACGAACAACAGCTAAGGGAGCTGGCCGCAAGGGGCTGCTCTGGGAACAGTTGCGGGCCTGGTTGTAGTGGCCTGCCTTTTCCCTTTTTCAACCCCACTGCCTCTTCCAGCCTGTTGCGCTGCTGCGGATCCTTCCCCCTCTGTACTGCTGTCCTCGCTCGGCTTGTCACCTTCCCAGGTTGGGTCAGCTATTTTGTCGTCCACCACCTCCTCTTCCACATCCTCACTCTGCTCCTCTTCCTGACATGGTGAACTAACAAAAACCTGACTTAACTACGTCTCATCCTCATCCACAACCTCTTGAGACACTAATTGCCCTTGACTTATTGGTAACTGTGTCTCATCATCATCCACCTGGGGAGAAAATACTTGTCATTCCCCACTTGTCCTTGTTCGTCATCGTCTTCAGACTGTGTTTGCTCAATAGGTTGGGAATCAAGGCACAATATCTCCTCGTGTCCCACTTCAAGCGGCCTTGGCGAGAGGCCCAAGCCAAGGGACGGTGATGAAAAAAGCTCCTCGGAATATCCCAATGTGGGATCTCTTCTTTGCCCAGACTCTGCATGGTGGGAGGAAGAAGGATCAGGGTGAGGATGCGGTTGCCCAGACTCTTGGCTACTGAGACTGGACTTTGTGGAAGAGGGGGTGTTGCTGAACCGACTGGAATAATTATCAGCTGAAATCCAACCAACTACCTGCTTTCACTGCTGTGGCGACAAGAGTTGCATCTTGCGCCGCTCTGCAATCTTTGATATGGCTAGGAGTTTTGGATGACTTTGTTTCTTGGGCTCTGCCAGCAGGCACAGTTTCACCACGCCCAGAGCCATGGCCTCTGCATTCAGCATCAGCAGCACGCCCACTTCCCCGTCCCTTAGTTCTCGCCTTGCGCATATTGTATAGTATATATGCAACTTGGTCACAACTACAGTACTGCAGATTTTTATTAACTGTGTGATCAGAAAAATTTAAACTAATGTCCAATATTCTGAATGCGGTAATGTTATAGAGCAGCAGCAAATGAGGAACTGCAGCCTAAATTAATGGTATTAAATACGGATGTCAGTTGCAGAGACTTTTGAAGAGTTGTAATACGCTGTGCACCTAGCGTTACTGGCAGAGCACACCTGGGGTTTTTTTGCCACCCCAAAAAAATAAAAAAAAGACGTATTTCACAATAAACTTTGGTCTTTTGGAACAGCGACAATCTTTCTACCTACCCAAATACTATCCCTATTGTTTAATTCCCTCCTAGGGAAAATTGAACTGCAGCATCAAATGAGGAACTGCGGTCTAAATGAACGGTATTAAATACGGATGTCAGCTACAGAGACTTTTGAACGGTTGTAATATGCTGTGCACCTAGTGTTACTGGAAGAGTACACCTAGGGTTTTTGTGCCACTCAAAAAAATTGTAAAAAAAGACGTATTTCACAATGGACTTTGGTCTTTTTGGAACAGCGACAATCTTACTACCTACCCAAATTCTATCCCTATTGTTTAATTCCCTCCTAGGGAAAATTGAACTGCAGCAGCAAATGAGGAACTGCGGCCTAAATGAACAGTATTAAATACGGATGTCAGCTACAGAGACTTTTGAACGGTTGTAATACGTTGTGCACCTAGCGTTACTGGCAGAGAACACCTGGGGTTTTTTTGCCACCCAAAAAAATAAAAAAAGACGTATTTCACAATGGACTTTGGTCTTTTTGGAACAGCGACAATCTTTCTACCTACCCAAATACTATCCCTATTCTTTAATTCCCTCCTAGGGAAAATTGAACTGCAGCAGCAAATGAGAAACTGCCGCCTAAATGAACGGTATTAAATACGGATGTCAGCTACAGAGACTTTTGAACAGTTGTAATACACTGTGCACCTAGCGTTGACAGGGCACTCCTGGGGTTTTTTTGACACCCACAAAAATAAAAAAAAACGTATTTCCCAATGGACGTTTGAACAATGATAGTAACCCTGCCTATAGAAATTCTATCAATATGCAAATGTTATACAGCAAGACGTAAAAGAATTACTGCGAGCTTAACAACAGAAATTATAGCAAAGTATGTCAGGTATAGTCTACAGAGAGTATCCTACAGCATGCAGCAGCACATGTGACATTAATGGCAGGCCACCTAGTGCTATTTTCACCACCTTTAAAGTACTCAAATATCAGTAAATAAAGGTTTGTGACAGATGTAATGGCCCTTAGGCTCCTTTCAAACAAGGGGCGAGATTTCCGCGCGGGTGCAATGCGTGATGCGAACGCATTGCACCCGCACTGAATCCTGACCCATTAATTTCAATGGGGCTTTTCACATGAGCGATGTTTTTCACGCATCAGTTCGCCGTTGCATGAAAATCGCAGCATGTTCTATATTCTGCGTTTTTCACGCAGCCCTGGCCCCATTGAAGTGAATGGGGCTGCGTGAATAACGCATTGCATCCGCAAGCAAGTGCGGATGCAATGCGTGATTCACTGATGGTTGCTAAGAGATGTTGTTTGTAAACATTCAGTTTTTTATCACATGCATCAAAACGCTTCGCACCCGCGCGGAAAAAACTGAACAAACGTACGCAATCGCAGTCAAAACTGACTGCGATTGTGTGCAGATTGGTGCGGATTTTCTGGAACACATCCGGACTGAATCCGTGACGCATATGTGAAAGAGGCCTTACAAGGGCTTTTGGGTCTTTTTGGAGCGATTTCTATCCCTGCCTAGCGTGCTTCTCTCCCTACACTCTCTGTCCCTCCTTGCAGAAGCTCTCCCTGTCTAACACTGGCCGGGTCACATGTCACCGGGTGCTTTATAGCACCCGATGACGTGTTCCCGGCCAGCCAATCAGTGTAATACCAGTAGCTAAGATTGCTACTGGCATTACACTGAATGCCATACCTCCACGCACGCTGATTGGCTAATAAGCGCGCGGGGAGGGGACCCGAGCACCGCCATGTTCGGCCGAATAGTGTATTCAGACGAAAATGTTCGCTCAACTCTATTAATTATAAATGGTAGCAAAATTTAAATTTTTTTTTAAACTAAAATAGGTGTAATTAAATGTGCCCTGCTAAGAACACACTGGTATCACCACACTAAAATGCGCTGAATTGCACAATTATAAATGGGTGAAAAACTGCAACTGTTTTTTAGAAAGAAAAATACATAATTGTACAGCATATGCAGCAAAATATATGTTCCTGCTGTTGCTAGGAATATGCCTAATTAACCACTTATGAAATGTAAAAGCTGTAGTTTTTTTTGTTTCTTTGTTGTTGTTTTTTTGGAGGGTGGGGGCTGGCTCATGCACCGGAAAAAAAATGTCTGCCGGCAGTGCATGACATGAACAGCTCCAGCAGCTACACTTACTGCAAGACACCAAGTCCCAATACACTAATTGCCCCTATGCTCTCCCTACTTTATCTTCTTTACACTCACTACACTGTCCCTGCAAGACCGTATGGTTGCTGGCTGGTGTATGTAATTGGTGTCTGCCAGAGACATGGCAGATACATCCTTTAACATCACTTGCTGAGCTCACATTGGCATCTGTGCTTTACAGCTAGCACACAGCCTAATAGACCAGCCAATATTTCTTTAGTGAATTGCCAAAACTTTGGATTCGTTTGGAAGAATTTTTGTAAAATTCATGACTAGTCCGATAACTTTAGAATCAATTAACTTTTTTTTTTTTTTACACGGCAGTGGAATGAAAATTTTTGCAAAGGCGGCACTATGTGTATTATATAGGACTGTGGGGGCGTTATATTTATTTTATTATTTTACTTTTTTTACTTAACTAGACTGGGCCATTTACTTCCCTTCTTAAACAGACACCTTGTCTGTCATTTTACAGTCATAAGTTTTTCCATTTGGTTATTTTCTAAGATTTATGAATAAATCAATGTTCAACTTTGTTCGACTTTGTTTTTTCTAAAACCATATAAAATGCCATTCAGCCACAAATATATGTATTCATTAAAAAAATACCTGCAAAGGTGTCCATAGCCTTTAATATACTACTTTGTATTCCATATGCACTGCAGCTACCATTTCAGTCCAGCATTCATACATAGAAGTCTTGTGATCACAGACAAGTTACGTGCAATGTCTGGTCTATCTAGAGATCTAAGCTAATTGTCAAAATGTCAACCTTTAGCATGGAACAGCAAGGTGGAATAAATATATGTCAGCTATCACATCAGATGATCATACTAGTTAATGTTTAATTGTGATAGTTGGTGCTTATTGTACATATATTGAAGCAGAAACACTGATTCAACACATCCAGAATGTCTGGATGTCTGTCTGGCTTTAAATGATACATTGGCCAGGATGTGGTGTTAGGTGAGTCAGTAATCAGGCCATATTAACTAAACAAAAATCTTTCTTTACTGTGTATAAAGTAGGAGTTGCAGTACATTCAAATTCTTTCCAAGCATGTTCTAAACAATAATGGCCCTCTGATTACTCTCTTGCTAAAGTCTCTGGGACTGATCTCTGGCTAACAACTGCAATCTGGCAACCATGGCTGTAGTGTACACTAATCTGAAAAAGAGGGTGTCTTAACAGGTTACCTATCTCCAGCAGCAGGATCTTTATGCTGGATTACGTTGCTGATTTTGATGCTGTAGCCATGTAAATCCTCCTTCAGATCTTCTCTTTCATCCCCTGGAGCTTGTGGAGGTGCTGAAGGCTCCTGGGTTCGAAGCTAGAGTCTGGGGAAGAGGAACACATAGAGAGTGCTCGCTACCTCCTCCCTCTCTATAGCCAGACTGACTAGAAAACCCTAGGTTCCAGAGAGGGCTGGGCCAGGATAGTTAACATCTCATGCTTAGACTTAATAGGTGTACAGCGCATTACATTAGAATTACAAACATTACAAACCAAACTGCAGATACCCACTTGCAGTGGGGGGTACTACAAAGAGGGATAACTAGCTCAAGCCTTTCCTCAGCACAGAAACTTCTGTTACCACAGGGGAGAACGGAGAAGACAGCTCAGATCCTTGCCTTTATTGTTTTGCACTAGACTTCCTCCAATAAAGAAGCCATCGCAGGGTGAAGATGACAGACTTCTCATCAAACAGCAGGTTTTAAAGTCCAAACAGTGCTTGATTTGGTCACTTCAGCAATGCAGGTTATCATCCTAATTATAGCATCACTGGGTGAGGTGAGTTTCCAGCACCAGCACAACAAAACATAAAACAAAATAAACACCTGCCCGTCTAGGCTCTACCTAATACCTAATAAAAGTTATTTTGCTCTCACCTATAGAGTCCTGTTCACACCAGGGAAGTTCAGGCTTCACACAGCCTCACAGTCAGCCAGTCATCAAGCTCTAACCACACACGTCAGCTCTCCAGGCATAACTCCCCCCTAGACTAACAGTCTGTGATCTCTTTTATTCCCTACTAATGATTCCAGCACCTTACACCTGGGATCCCTCAGGCTAGGGAGAATATCTGTAGTGGAGGGGTGTGGACTGGGAAATCCCTATCTCCCAGTCCAAATAAAATCTAGCCCATGAAATTTAACAAAACAGCTTCAGCAAACTCTGCTGAAACAAGTGCAGCTTCCTGGATTTCATCGATCCCACCCAGATGAGATATACACACATCTTCTACCACTTAACCTTATACAGGGTGGGCCATTTATATGGATACACCTAAATAAAATGGGAATAGTTGGTGATATTAACTTCCTGTTTGTGGCACATTAGTATATGGGAGGGGGGAAACTTTTCAAGATGGGTGGTGACCATGGCGGCCATTTTGAAGTCGGCCATTTTGTATCCAACTTTAGTTTTTTCAATTGGAAGAGAGTCATGTGAGACATCAAACTTATTGAGAATTTTACAAGAAAAACAATGGTGTGCTTGGTTTTAACGTAACTTTATTCTTTTATGAGTTATTTACAAGTTTCTGACCACTTATAAAATGTGTTCAAAGTGCTGCCCATTGTGTTGGATTGTCAATGCAACCCTCTTCTCCCACTCTTCACACACTGGTAGCAACACCGCAGAAGAAATGCTAGCACAGGCTTCCAGTATCCGTATTTTCAGGTGCTGCACATCTCGTATCTTCACAGCATAGACAATTGCCTTCAGATGACCCCAAAGATAAAAGTCTAAGGGGTCAGATCGGGAGACCTTGGGGGCCATTCAACTGCTACATGATGATGCGTTTCCCTCTTTATGCACTGAAGCTGGCACGTTCCCTGAGTTTTTCCAGCAAGATGGTGCACGACCACATTATGGGTGTCAGGTCCGAGCATTCCTAGATGAACAGTTTCCTGGAAAGTGGATTGGTCATCGTGGGCCAGTTGAATAGCCCCCAAGGTCTCCCAAACTGACCCCCTTAGACTTTTATCTTTGGGGTCATCTGAAGGCAATTGTCTATGCTGTGAAGATACGAGATGTGCAGCACCTGAAAATACGGATACTGGAAGCCTGTGCTAGCATTTCTTCTGCGGTGTTGCTATCAGAGTGTGAGGAGTGGGAGAAGAGGGTTGCATTGACAATCCAACACAATGGGCAGCACTTTGCACACATTTTATAAGTGGTCAGAAACTTGTAAATAACTCATGAAAGAATAAAAATTACCTTAAAACCATGCACACCATTATTTTTCTTGTGAAATTCTCAATAAGTTTGATGTGTCACATGACCCTCTTCCCATTGAAAAAACTAAAGTTGGATCCAAAATGGCCGACTTCAAAATGGCCACCATGGTCACCACCCAACTTGAAAAGTTTCCCCCCTCCCATATACTAATGTGCCACAAAAAGGAAGTTAATATCACCAACCATTCCCATTTTATTTAGGTGTATCCATATAAATGGCCCACCCTGTACATTACCACACCTGATTTTCTGGACTTATTTCTCATGGTGCAGCATGCCTTAACATCCCCTCCAGCAACATGTGGTAACACCTCGACAGTGTATGGTGGACCCAGCATAGTATTGGGAAACACCTGAAACCCAGTTACTGCACATCCCCTCCTGATCAGTAAATACTGGACATACTGGCTAACTGCATATATTGATTAATATGGAGGGACAAATCTGGTCTATTTTCCCAGTAGACCTGACGTCCATTTTTGTACTTATGAGTCCCCGATGACCTTGCCTCTGAGGACGGTGTTCTGATCATTTTCCTAGACCCTGCCTTGTAGACATGATGTCAGCAATGGTGCAATGTTTTAGGGCAGGGTTTCTCCAGCAAGGTTTCAAGCAGGCTTGGATGTGTGATGTTCAAGATGGGAGGGGAAGGAGAGGCAGAGAACTGATGCTACAGATACTCCCAGGGCCGGCGTCAGCACCCGGCATACCCGGGCAAGTGCCGGGGCCCACTGTTCCTTAGGGGGCCCACTCGTTTCCTCACTTCAAAATAGCGGCAGTTGTGGTCCCCCTGCCTTGACTACTGCGCTGCCTGCACTGCGCTTTATGTCCAGGCAGGTGGAGCGTCTCTGTGTGAGTACAGCCTGTGCTGTATTGGTGTAGGTGTGAAAGGGACCTTACATACCGAGGACGGATCACAGCAGGGGTGGAGGCGGAGCTTATCTTTGAAGACAGAAGAAGCCAGGAGTTGTATTGTGATCAGATGACCAGTCACATGAGGGGGCGGGGCTTAGCAATGTGTGGCGCGGAGCTGGGCTGTGAGGGAAGCAATTGGTGAGTAACTGGTTTCAGACAGACTTGTAGCTCTCTCCTTGCTGAGCCTTATAGTTCTTTCCAGTACTTTCCTCTGGTAATAAATAATGACAGGCTGGCTGGTCATGTTGAGCCTTGTAGTTCTCTCAGAGAATTACAAGGCTCAACATGTCCAGCCTGTCATTACTGATTACCAGAGGACAGTACTGGTGGATAGTATAGCAGAGAACTTCTCTGCTAAACTATCTACCAGTACTGTCCTCAGGTAATCAGTAATAACACCCTGGACAAGGACATGCTGAGCCTTGTAGTTCTCCTCTATGCTATCCATCAGTACTGTCCTCTAGGGTTGGGCGATATACCGGTGTTAACGATATACCGCGGTATTAAGAAACTGCGATATGGCTATCACAGTTTCTTAATTACCGCGGTATATTGGTGACATCATAGGAGTGGTAACACTTCGCTGACCACTTCTAAAACATCCGCGTACGGCCGCCTGCACACATACCCACACAGTTCCCACAGCAGCCGTCCTCTCTTTACTTCTTCACTTCACCAGGACCGCCCACGGACCAGTGAACTGTGACTCATCAGCCAATCAATGGCCACCCTGAAGGAACACAGATGACATAGACAAGCCAGGCCGACGTCAACAGCCAATGAGATATGCGAAAAGATGGCGGCATCCTCACAGGTCAGCCGCAAGCCAGCCCTGGCCCAGTCTATACCATGGTCTACGGCGGGGGAAGACACATGCAGGCTGTAATTGCCCAAGGGGAGTACACAGGACATGAGTAGAATTAGTATAGGCCCCAAACAGGAGCAACAAGGAGACATTACTGCATACTGTATGGTAACAGCAAGGAAACAATTTAATGTATGTGGTCCACATGGAGACATTATACTGTATGGGGGTAAAAATTTCTAGCCCCCATACAGTTTAACGTCTCCTGTGGCTGCCCTCATACAGTATAATGTCTCCTTGTGGCTGCCCTCATACAGTATAACGTCTCCTTGTGGCCCCATACAGTATAACGTCTCCTTGTGGCCCCCATACAGTATAACGTCTCCTTGTGGCCCCCATACAGTATAACGTCTCCTTGTGGCCCCCATACAGTATTAACGTCTCCTTGTGGCCCCCATACAGTTTACGTCTCCTTGTGACTGCCCTCATACAGTATAAAGTCTCCATGTGGCCTCCATACAGTATAACGTCTCCTTGTGGCTGCCCCCATACAGTATAACGTCTCCTTGTGGCTGCCCTCATACAGTATAATGTCTCCTTGTGGCCCCCATACAGTATAACGTCTCCTTGTGGCCCCCATACAGTTTACGTCTCCTTGTGACTGCCCCCATACAGTATAAAGTCTCCATGTGGCCTCCATACAGTATAACGTCTCCTTGTGGCTGCCCTCATACAGTATAATGTCTCCTTGTGGCCCCCATACAGTATAACGTCTCCTTGTGGCCCCCATACAGTTTACGTCTCCTTGTGACTGCCCTCATACAGTATAAAGTCTCCATGTGGCCTCCATACAGTATAACGTCTCCTTGTGGCCGCCCCCACACAGTATAACGCAGGGGCGGATTGGCTAAAGACCTTACAGGGAAATTTCCCGGTGGGCTGAAGCCCAAAGGGCCAACTGAATCCTCCTCATGGCTGGCCAGTGGCAGTTTTTGTGGATGTATTTTGTGCTGCTGGCAGTACTTTGTGATGAGACTGTGGTATTTGGCTCTGTTGGGGTGGTATAATGTGCCACAATATGGTATCGCTGGTCCTGCCTTCCAACAATTTCAACCCGACTACAAAATTGGGCCACTTTTAGTATTTTGTCCAGGGACACTTTAAGTTCCCTGTCCCTGGTATAACGTCTCCTTGTGGCCCCCTCGAGATAAATTTCTTAATAGCGTTATCGTGGGAATATTTTTGATATCACCCAACCCTACTGTCCTCTAGTAATCAGTAATAACAGCCTGGACAAGGACATGCTGAGCCTTGTAGTTATCTGCTATGCTATCCATCAGTACTGTCCTGTGGTAACCAATAATGACAGGCTGGACATACTGAGCCTTGTAGTTCTCTGCTATACTATCCATCAGTACTGTCCTGTGGTAACCAATAATGACAGGCTGGACATACTGAGCCTTGTAGTTCTCTGCTATACTATCCATCAGTACTGTCCTGTGGCAATCAATAATGGCAGGCAGGAACTGTTTGTGCAGACAACCAAGTGCAGGTACTAAAGTAATCTGATTCTGCAGCACACTGCCTGAGACTGCCTGTCCTGCTGTGCCCCACATTAAAATATCATCATATTCATATTTATTGGGCATTGGGGGCACAGGGGTAGGCAGGAGCATAGTGCTATCAGCATTCGTATTTAGAGGGTTAGAGTAAAAACTGAATACTGTGAGTAGATCTGAGGGATTAAAACATTGGGTAGATAAAACAAGTAAAGGTTATGAGGATTGATTCACATATATCTGTTCTTTCTATTCTATTTGGCAACATCTTTAATACATGAAGCTTCACTGCCGCGTGTGTTGTGCAAACTGCCACAAGGGGGCCCACTGAGGCTTTATCGCCCAAGGGCCCACATGAACCTGGAGCCGGCCCTGGATACTCCCAAGGAGTTTTGTGCTGGGATGTAAACACATGGTGCGGGTCACAGATCGCAATTATACTGGAGGAGTCAAGATGCACTCAGAACTTCATCATCTGCCTTATATAATGCAGTAAAGTTCAAAGCTTGTAATTTTTTTGTGTGTGTGACCAGAAAACCCCATTTAATGCTATACTAAAAGGTACAAAGATGTGAAACTGAATCATTATATTAGTACTGAAAACTATAAAAAAATGGTAAAAGTTATTTCACATACACAACTTTTCAAAATTAATAGTAAAAATAATATTACATAAAACGTATCCTGCCTTCCTAAAAAAGTAATAATGCAAGAAGAGACCAATAAAATGAAATAAGTGGCAGAAATGTAAGATATTTCCAACATTTACTAGTTAATGGCACTTGCCTCGTCTGGTGTTGTATAATTTTATCTGCATGATAAAAAAAAGATCTGAGGAATAACTCAAAGATGCTTCTGGCCTCAAATTATAACAGCCAATATCTGAAATATGTGAGGAAAGATACCTGCTGTCCGTAAAGCTCTAGTGCCAGGAAGGCAAGTAGAAAATGTTCATGCGATCAGCGAACAAAATTAGGAGAACAATTTCAAACACTGGTCATGTCATGGTCTGTATCACATCACATCAATGGAACTATGTTTTTTTCTTAGTACTTGCAGTGAATACAGATGTAGCAATCCTTAACTAGTCAGATGGCTCACTACTAGTGATGATCGAGCACCGCGATGCTCGGGTGCTCTGGCCAAACACTAGGTGGTGCTCGAGTATAATGGAAGTCAATGGGAGAAGACCAGGCACCCCCTGCTCTGCAAAGGGGAGGGTGTCTGGTTCATAGGGAAACGTCATAAAATGGTGGAAACACCACAGAAATGGTTAGGGAACAGCATGGGGAGGATGTCTGGATGCATCTTGGACTCCAAAGTCGCTGATATTCACGATGTCAGACTATTACGCCACTTTTACGGAATGACAATAATACCCCCCCAAACCAAATATAACATTGATTTTAGAGGAAATATTGTTAGGAAACATATATTTACTTGTATATAAAGCGCAAGTAGTAGCAGGCCCTCACCCCTAATATTTTACACAGTCAGATCAGCAGCAGGCACTCGCCCTGAATGTTTTACATGGTCAGCTCAGCAGCAGGCACTCACCCTTAATGTTTTAGACGGTCAGATCAGCAACAGACCCTTACCCCAAAAGTTTTTGAGTGTCAGCAGCACAGAACGTCAACTTGTCAGGATGAGGACCATAGTGAAGATGTAACATAGTAACATAGTTTATAAGGCCGAAAAAAGACATCTGTCCATCCAGTTCGGCCTGTTATCCTGCAAGTTGATCCAGAGGAAGGCAAAAACCCATGTGAGGTAAAAGCCAATATTCCACACTTTAAGGGAAAAAATTCCTTCCCGAAGAGGAAGAGGAAGTAGTGGACGATGAAATCACTGGCCTAACATGGAAAGGAGGCAAGCTGAGCGAGGACAGCAGTACAGAGGGGGAGGGATGCGCAGCACCGCAACAGGCTGTAAGAGGCAGTGGGGTGGCAAAAGGGAGAAGGCAGGCCACACCAACAAGTGTGGACGATAAAAGAATTGTCATTTGCAACCTGTGCCGTACCAAAATGAGCAGGGGCATGAACACTGGCAACCTGACCACCACCAGCATAATCTTCATGGCAGCAAAGCACCCTAAAAGGTGGGCCAAACACCTGGATCCACAATCGGTGTCTACGTTTCACACCACTGCCTCCTCTTCCCTGTGTTACGTGCTAGCCAATACGCAGACCCAGATGCCTCCCCCCTGCACCTGGACCCTCGCAAGCATCATCAGTGAGCACATCCACTTCTGTGTCCCAGCGCAGCGTACAGATGTCCATACCCCAGGCCTTTGAATGAAAGTGCAAATACCCAGCCACCCACCCACAGGCCATAGCACTATGCACAATGCACACCTTTATAAATTACTGGCGCTGAAAATGTTGCTTGTGGACACTGAGGCTTTTTGCAGTCTGATGGCGGCGGCTGTCCCTCGTTACTCAGTACCTTGCCGCCACTATTTTTGCCGGTGTGCCCTCACCGCCTTACAGCAGCATGTGTCCCGTAACATAACCCGTGCCCTGACCAATGCAGTTACTGGGAAGGTCCACTTAACGACTGACACATGGACAAGTGCTTCTGGCCAGGGACGCTACATTTCCCTGACGGCACACTGGGTGAACGTTGTGGAGGCTGGGAGCGAGTTGTACCCTGGGATGGCACAGGTGCTACTGACACAAAGGATTGCGGGCCCTACTTCCATTAGGATTTCCTCCACCACCTACATTAGCGGCTGAAAACCCTCCTTCTCCTCCACCACTTCCACCACTTCCATCTAGGAATTCTCATCTTGCAGCTCCAGTCAGACTTCAGTCAGTAGCTGGAAGCAGTTTAGCACAGTGGTGGGGAAGCGGCAACAGGCTGTGCTGAAACTTATTTGCTTAGGTGACAAACAGCACACCGCCGCAGAGCTGTGGCAGGGTATAAGGGACCAGGCTGAGCTGTGGCTCTCGCCACTCAACCTACAACCAGGCGTGGTTGTGTCTGATAACGGCCGCAACTTGGTGGTGGCTTTGGAGCTCGGCAAGCTCACACACATACTGTCACGCTCAGGTGTGGGGGGGAAAACCACACAGAGCGTAGGAGGGAAAGAAGATTAGGCCTGGAAACTAAGAAAAGTAGATGAACACCTCCTAAAGGAATCCATAACTCTAATCCTGATTGACTACCAGTATGAACAGGCCTCAAAGGTAGGCGAGTTCATACACAGGAACCTAAACCAAACTGACCCTATAGAACCCTGGAACTAATGACAGGAATGAGTCTACCTGTTCCTCCAACAGGAAGGACGAACAGGAGTCTCCCTCAGGCAAAACAACTGCTTCAACTTAGTGGTTCAGCGGTTTCTCAAAAACTACACTTTTTTGCCTGAGCTGCTGGTGAAGGTGCACATTTCCTGCTGGGGGCATAATAACTGCTAAGCGCATCCGCCTGTCAACTGAAAATGCTGACGCTAATCAAAATGAACAAGGCCTGGGTTGCCCCTGACTTCGCTACCCCACCAGAGGAAAGTGGCTGAACATAAAGGAACTTTAAATGTGGCTTTTAAGGTGTATTGAATACACTTTATTTCCATGCACCCCTTCCTCTTCTCGTCCTCTTCCTGCTCTTCATCCATCATATCAAACTGCTTATTAGGCTGCCCTCGCCTTTAAATATTTAAGAGGTTCACCAGCAGGCCCTCACCACTAATTTTTTAACCTAAAAATTTAACCTCACTCCTGACATGTCGACCAAACAAGAACCTGTCTTGTGCCGCCCTCCAAACTGAGACACTAAAGCTAGGAGTTTTGGATGACTTTGTTTCTTGTGCTCTGCCAGCAGACACTGTTTCACCACGCCCACCGTGCACCATCAGCAGCACACCCACTTCCCTGTCCCTTACTGCTCGTCTTGCGCATACTAAATGGTATATATGCAAGTTTGTCAAAAGTACAGTTTTTTTTAGTGTATGAGCAGAAAAATTTCACCGAATGAGCAAACGTTATGCAGCAGACGCAGCGCAGGTAATGTCACATACCTGTGCTGCATGTGCCTTATAACCTTTCTGTGACATTACATGTGCAGGACAATGTATGTTTCTCGTATGTACCTGACATTTATTGCGTTTCTTTCTGCCGCTAATCACGGTGAGATTACATGTGCAGGACAATGTATGTTTCTCCTATGTACCTGACATTTATTGCGTTTCTTTCTGCCGCTAATCACGGTGAGATTACATGTGCAGGACAATGTATTTTTCTCCTATGTACCTGACATTTATTGCGTTTCTTTCTGTCGCTAATCACAGCGACATTAGTAATGTCGCCTTCAATAGCTGCAGAAAAAATACACCGGATTTCTGTTATTTGGGTTATACAAATGTTAGACAGCAGACGCTGAAAAGGTGGTGTTAAGGTAAGGCAACCTTGCGCAATTTTTAACTCACCACAAAAATAATATATTGCAGCCAGATATGACAATGGACTTTTGTGTCTTTTGAAAAGAACAACTAGCCCTGCCTAGCCAAATCCTATCCCTACACTATATGTGCCTCCTTGCGTAAATGTTATACAGCAGACGCAAAAAAGTTACTGCGGCCTTAATTAACGGCAGAAAAAATAGCAACGGATGTCAGGTATATAGACTACAGAACGGTTCTAATGCACACGCTGTGCACGTGGTATTAGCGTCAGGCAATCTTGCGCAATTTTTAACCCACCACAAAAATAATATATTGCAACCAGATATAATAATGAACTTTTGTGTCTTTTGAACAGAACTACTAGCCCTACCTAGCCAAATCCTATCCCTACACTATATGTCCTCCTTGCGCAAATGTTATACAGCAGTCGAAAATGAGGAACTGCGACCTTAATTAACGGTAGAAAAAATATGTCGGATGTCAGGTATATAGACTACAGAACAGTTCTAATGCACACTTTGTGCACATGGTATTAGCATCAGGCACACTTGCTTTCTTTTTGCCCCCCCCCACAAAAAAAAATGCAGCCAGATATAACAATGGACTTTTGTGTCTTTTGAACAGAACTACTAGCCCTGCCTAGCCAAATTCTATCCCTACACTATACACTCACCGGCCACTTTATTAGGTACACCATGCTAGTAACGGATTGGACCCCCTTTTGCCTTCAGAACTGCCTCAATTCTTCGTGGCATAGATTCAACAAGGTGCTGGAAGCATTCCTCAGAGATTTTGGTCCATATTGACATGATGGCATCACACAGTTGCCGCAGATTTGTCGGCTGCACATCCATGATGCGAATCTCCCGTTCCACCACATCCCAAAGATGCTCTATTGGATTGAGATCTGGTGACTGTGGAGGCCATTTGAGTACAGTGAACTCATTGTCATGTTCAAGAAACCAGTCTGAGATGATTCCAGCTTTATGACATGGCGCATTATCCTGCTGAAAGTAGCCATCAGATGTTGGGTACATTGTGGTCATAAAGGGATGAACATGGTCAGCAACAATACTCAGGTAGGCTGTGGCGTTGCAACGATGCTCAATTGGTACCAAGGGGCCCAAAGAGTGCCAAGAAAATATTCCCCACACCATGACACCACCACCACCAGCTTGAACCGTTGATACAAGGCAGGATGGATCCATGCTTTCATGTTGTTGACGCCAAATTCTGACCCTACCATCCGAATGTCGCAGCAGAAATCGAGACTCATCAGACCAGGCAACGTTTTTCCAATCTTCTACTGTCCAATTTCGATGAGCTTGTGCAAATTGTAGCCTCAGTTTCCTGTTCTTAGCTGAAAGGAGTGGCACCCGGTGTGGTCTTCTGCTGCTGTAGCCCATCTGCCTCAAAGTTCGAAGTACTGTGCGTTCAGAGATGCTCTTCTGCCTACCTTGGTTGTAACGGGTGGCAATTT
>ONZH01006939.1:0-13097 GCA_900303285.1 Rhinella marina | reverse complement strand
TGTCTACTAAAAAGCTCGCTGCTCACAATAAAGGCCGATGCTCTGCTTGTGGAAGAGGTGGAAATGGGGAAGACCCTACACAGGGTGATAGTCAGACCACCCTCAATTCGTCTTCTCAGCGCCAATTGGAGGAGGAGAAGGAGGAGCAGGAGACGGTTGCCACCGTTACACAGGGTAACCATACCACGTTTACACCATCTCTTCGGCGTGGATGGGCAGAAGAGGAGGAAGAGGACGAGGAGGATATTGAGAGTCATGCTCCTGGTGGGGAGAGCAAAGCCTTGTCTGTTGGGACTCTGGCACACATGGCTGACTTCATGCTATGCTGCCTTTCCCGTGACCCGCGCGTTATACGCATATTAGGCAACACCGATTACTGGTTGTTCACCCTTCTCGACCTCCGCTACAAAGAACTTCCCATCTCTCATTCCTGTGGTGGAGAGGACAAGTAAAATGTTTAAATACCAGAAGGCCCTTGTCGAAAAATTGCTCCACAAATTTCCATATGACAACGCTGGCGGCAGAGTACGTAGTTCTTTGGCCACCCGAGGAGGGGAGACAAGAAGAACACACAGCAGTTCCAACAAAGGCAGAGCAACACTCTCTACGCCTGGGACAGTTTTATGACACCCTGCCAGCACCCTTACACTGAAGAGCGGCCTAGTGTGACAAGGAGGGAAAAGTTTTGGAAGATGGTAAAGGAGTACCTAGCTGACCGAGTCAACGTCCTCAGCGATCCCTCTGTGTCGTATAATTATTGGTTGTCTAAGCTGGACAAGTGGTACGAACTGGAGCTCTACGCCTTGAAGGTACTGGCCTGCCCTGCCGCCAGTGTTTTGTCTGAGCGGGTATTTAGGGCCACTGGGGGCATAATTACTGATAAGCGCATCCGCCTGTCAATTGACAATGCTGACAGGTTGACGCTTATCAAAATGAACAAGGCCTGGATTGCCCCTGACTTCTCTACTCCACCAGAGGAAAGCAGCTTAACATGAAGGAACCCTAAATCTGGCTTTTAGGGTGTATTGAATACACTGTAAATGAAACTGCTTATTAGGCTGCATTCGAAGTCCACCAGCTGGGCTTGCACCCTATTTTTTTTAGCCGGGCATCTCACCAGCTGGGCCTGCACCATAATTTGTTAGCTGGTCAGCTCACCAGCTGGGCCTGCACCATAATTTTTAGCCGGTTAGCTCACCAGCTGGGCCTGCACCATAATTTTTAGCTGGTCAGCTCACCAGCAGGCCCTCAACCATAATGTTTTACATGCTCAGCTCTGCTACATGTCACACATAATGTTTCAGACGGTCAGCTAAGCGGTATGTCAAAAATAATTTTAAACACGCTCAGCCCTGCTACTTGTCACTTATAATGTTTCAGACGTTCAGCTAAGCGGCATGTCCCCCTTAAATTTTTTTTTTACGGTCAGCTCTGCCCTTAAATTTGGGACAGTTTGATGGGCAGCAGCGTGTCACCTTTAAAGGGAACCTGTCATCTCCGAAACACCTCCTGAACCTCCTCCTAGAGTAAGTGGTGTATAGTGTAAGTGATGCCGAGTCCAGTTATGTAATTTTTATCGTCATACTCATTTCTATTCTGACACTGTGCTCCCACAAACCAGCAGTAAAATGCACTCAGTGGACTCCAGTGCTCACTCACATAATGGAAAGGACTCAAAGAAGAGTCCTCTCAATGCATTTTACTGCTGGTTTGTGGGAGCACAGAGTTGGAATGGAAGTGAGTATGAAGATAAAACTTACATATTCGGAATCAGCATCACTTACACTATACAACGCTTAATGTAGTTCAGGGGGTGTTTCGGAGATGACAGGTTCCCTTTAAATTTGGGACAATTTGATGAGCAGCAGCCTGTCAACCTTAAATTTAGGACAATTTGATGAGCAGCAGCGTGTCACCCTTAAATTTTTTTTTTTACGGTCAGCACGGCAGCAGCGTGTCAACCTTAAATTTGGGACAGTTTGATGGGCAGCAGCATGTCAACCTTAAATCTGGGAGAATTTGATGAGCAGCAGCATGTCACCCTTAAATTTTTTTGACGTTCTGCTCGGCAGCAGCATGTCAACGTTAAATTTGGGACAGTTTGATGGGCAGCAGCGTGTCAACCTTAAATTTGGGACAATTTGATGAGCAGCAGCGTGTCAACCTTAAATTTTTTTGACGTTCTGCTCGGCAGCAGCATGTCAACGTTAAAATTTGGGACAATATGATGGGCAGCAGCGTGTCAACCTTAAATTTGGGAAAGTTTGATGGGCAACAGCCTGTCACCCGTAAATTTTTTTGACGTTCTGCTTGTCAGCAGCGTGTCAACCTTAAATTTGGGACAGTTTGATGGGCAGCAGCGTGTCAACCTTAAATTTGGGACAGTTTGATGAGCAGCAGTGTATCACCCTTAAATTTGGGACAGTTTGATGGGCAGCAGCGTGTCACCCGTAAATTTTTTTTGACGCCAGCTCGGCAGCAGCGTATCAACCTTACATTTGGGACAGTTTGATGGGCAGCAGCATGTCAACCTTAAAGTTGGGACAGTTTGATGAGCAGCAGCGTGTCACCCTTAAATTTGGAACAGTTTGCTGGGCAGTAGCGTGTCACCCTTAAATTTGGGACAGTTTGATTGGCAACAGCGTGTCACCTCTAAATTTTTTTGACGTTCTGCTCGGCAGCAGCGTGTCAACCTTAAATTTGGGACAGTTTGATTGGCAACAGCGTGTCACCTGTAAATTTTTTTGACGTTCTGCTTGGCAGCAGCGTGTCAACCTTAAATTTGGGACAGTTTAATGGGTAGCAGCGTGTCACCCTTAATTTTTTTTTAACGCCAGCTCGGCAGCAGCGTGTCAACCTTAAATTTGGGACAGAGTGATGGGCAGCAGCGTGTCACCTGTAAATTTTTTTGACGTTCTGCTCGGCAGCAGCTTGTCAACCTTAAATTTGGGACAGTTTGATGGGCAGCAGCGTGTCAACCTTAAATTTGGGACAGTTTGATGAGCAGCAGCGTGTCACCCTTAAATTTGGGACAGTTTGATGGGCAGCAGCGTGTAAACCTTAAATTTGGGACAGTTTGATGGGCAGCAGCGTGTCACCCGTACATTTTTTTTACGTTCTGCTCGGCAGCAGCGTGTCAACCTTAAATTTGGGACAGTTTGATGGGCAGCAGCGTGTAAACCTTAAATTTGGGACAGTTTGATGAGCAGCAGCGTGTCACCCTTAATAGCATAGGCTTTATGAGTGTCGGAGTCCCACAATTATACCACAATGTGAATGAGGCCCTCCTTTATATGATATACCGGTTGTATGGGAGTGCTTCATCCATGTAATTTTTGGCAGCACTTGTGCTTAACGTACAAGTAAATCTATGTTTCCTAACAATATTTCCTGTAAAATCGATTTTATCTTGGGTTTTGGGGGGGTATTTTTGGAGGGAAAAAAATGGCTGTTTTGGCATGTTTTTTTTTTTTAATTTTTTTACAGCATTTACCTGGGGGGTCATCTTATGTAATATTTTTATAGAACAGGTTGTGACGGATGTGGCGATACCCAATAAGTCTAACATTTTTATTTTTGGAAAGTTTTACACATTAGATGCATTTTTGAACAAAATAAAATATTTTTTTGTGTTGCCATGTTCTGAGCGCCATATTTTTTTATTTTTCAGGCGATTGTCTTAGGTAGGATCTCATTTTTTGTGGGACAAGATGAAGGTTTGATTGGTACCATTTAGGGGTACATATGCTTTTTTGATCACCTGCTATTACGCTTTTTGTAAGGGAAGGTGACCAAAAATGGCTGTTTTGGCACTGTTTTATTTATTTATTTATTTTTACTGCGTTTACCTGGCGGGGTGGATCGTGTGATATTTTTATAGAGCCGGTCGATATGGACGCGGCGATACCTAATATGTCTATTTTTCTTTTTTTCCCTATTTTTTTAACTTTATTTTGTGAAAAGGACGCTTTTTTTAACTTTTTTTTTCAGAAAACTTTATTTTTTCACTTTTTTTCACTTTCTTTTTTTACACTTTTTTAACTTTTGGGGATGTGATCCCCTTTACAATGCATTACAATACTTCTGTATTGTAATGCATTGGCTGTAATTGTATTACTCAATGTAATACACTTACAGCCTTCTGCCTGTGAGATCCAGGGAGCGCTGACCACGGCACATGAAGGGTTAATGCACCGGCATCGGGCACAGCCGGACCCCCGCCACTGATCGGGAGGGTGCAGCTCCTGCACCCACCCGATCAGCGTGCCATAGCACTACGGTGCTGGTCGGGAAGGGGTTAAATAACTCAGATGTGTGTGTGACATGGGCCTTTTATGTTTGTCTGTTTCTATGTCTGTTCAATTATATGTTGAATGTTATGTTTGTAAATATATGTGGACTGTTGATCTGACCTCATACAGTGCTAAGGAGACAATGACTGGTGGAGGGAGGATCACACAGGAGGGTGGGCTTAGATGACATAGAGGGAAGGGAAGAGAACAGATGGAGAGCACAGGACACTAAGAAAACTCCTTCTGCTCCTCCCTTAATTACAAGCCACCCCCATGAAGAAAGAAGAGAGTATTTTTATTTTATCTTTTAAGTGTGTTCATATGGCACATACACTCATTATATGTGTGTCAGGTGTATTGTGAATATATTATCATATGCAATGGTGGATTATAATAGGGGTGCTTGGGTCAACAGCCCCAGGGCCCTATCTTTCTGCAGGGCCCATCGCCGCCCAAAACACCCATAACAAGGAATGAGAGATGTGATTCTCTAAGGAGAAAGGACATTTGATGACGCCATGTAACCAGTAATAATTCAATGTTACTGGTCAACATGGCGATGATGTCATCAACGGTCTTTTCTCTCTACTGGGGGTGTTGCTGCAGGAGAAGTGTGCCATAATTGTGGAGTTTTTTCGTGAAGATTACGTCAGGAAAAGGTGTTATGCTATTACACTTTATACCGTGGGGTGCTGGTACTTTGGTGTGCTATATACTGTGGTGTGCTATACTTTATACTGTGGGGTGCTATACTTTATACTGTGGGGTGCTGCCTTCTGCAGGGTTCTGTATACTGTGGGCTGCTGTACTGCATACTGTGGATTGCTGTATACTGTTGGGTGCTGTATGATTGTGGGGTACTATACTGCATACTGTTGAGTGCTGTATACTGTGGGGTGCTGTATAGAGATAAGTGGAGTGTTGAAAAATTAGATTTGGCAACTTTGCAAAGGTTAGCCAAGAAATTTGATTAGTTACAAATGAATTATGTATCGTTTAGGTATACCCAGGCCACTCTGCCTTAGGCTACAGCCACACGAACTGGTTGTGCTGAGAGTGGGTTGCAGCCATGCTGTAGTGAAGAACCAGACAGCCAATTACCCTGCAGCTGCCTTTGATTTAGTAATGAAAACCACAATGAATAGTTCTTCTTCATTGTTAATGGCCGCACGGCACCTTCAATGCACCTTTAAACAGGGCCTGTTGCTTGTATGGGGTTTGGCTGGTTAGGTTGGGGGGGGGGCAATATACATATTATTGCTGTTATGGCCTGCAATCTCTTGCAGGTTATTTGACAGTACACACAAAATATTACTGAGTTCTGGCATTACCACTTCTCCAACCCTAGTGCTTTCCTGCCCTACAGGTGGGAGCTCTTCTTCTGCCATCTGCTTTTCCTTCTTTTCCACATCATCTAATATAAATGAGAATATGTCCTCACGAACATCCAGTGCATCCTCTCTGTGCCTTGCTGACTTTTCTAGGACATGGAGACTTTGAAGGAGGATTTAGAAGAAGTAAAGCCAGAAAAGGATGGGGATGGTCCTCATTAAGACCTGGCCCTCCTAAGGGGTGCAGATTGGATGGTATTGGTTGGGTGCTATATTGCATCCTGTGGGCTGTTATACTATATACTGCGTACTGTGGGGTACTATATACTGTGGGGTGCTATATTGCATCCTATGGGCTGTTATACTATATACTGCCTACTGTGGGGTACTATATTGCATCCTGTGGGATTTTATACTATGTACTGCGTACTGTGGGGTACTATATTCTGTGGGTTGTTATATACTGTTGGGTATTACATAGAGATGAGCGAATCGAAGCTGACGATGTGGAATTCGTTACGAATTTCATGGAAAATTCGATTCGCATAGAAAGCGAATTTCATAGCGATTCGTAGTAACAAAACTTTTTTTTTTTTAACCAAAAATGGCCGCAAGCACATGGCATGACATGGGGGAAGGATTTCTGGGACAAAGAAGTAAACACCCACAATGCAATCACATGCAGACATGTAGCCAATTAGCAGCCAGCCAGATCCTGTGATGTCACAGCCCTATAAATAGCTCTGCAGTGCTGGAATCCGCCATTTGCAATTGATTTTAGAGAGACAGACGGCAGGAGAAATAGGGCAACTGATAGAAAAACGTTGCTAAAGAAAATAAATGAGGAGATCAGGGATAGATAATCTGAATTGCAGGGATAGGAGAGGGACAATTTCTAGACAGAATCCATGGGGGATTATCAGGCAGTGAAATCGCTATTCTGGTACACTGAGCAGCAGTGAGTGGGCATAGGGGTTAGCCTGTTATACAGCACTGCACTCTGTTCTAAAGGCTGTTTTGGGGTGCTTTATTCAAAGAAGCACCACTAGTGTCCCTTGTTGCAGTGCAGTAAGAGGGTCAGAGCCTTGTTTGGGGTACATTAACCCCTTCACCCCCAGCGCCGTACATGTACGGCGCTGGGGCGATGCGGGCACATGGCGCCCGCTCGCGGGTGCGGCGGGCGTCATGGCCGGCAAGTCTCTGCTGTTTCTAACAGCAGAGACTTGCCGCTACCTACTCCATCGGCGGCGTCTTCCGGGTTGACTAGATGCCGTCACGGCATCTAGTTGCATCTAAACCCGGAAGCGTTCGCTTCCGGGTGGTGTACAGACACCCCGTGTGGCCAATCGGGGTGTCTGTACACCATATGAAAACTGTAATCCTCGCTGGTGAGGATTACAGTTTTCAAACTGCAATTCTTATTCTGGCCACTAGATGGCAGGCCAGGATAAGAAATGAGCAATTCATGGCTTTCTGAGTCTATAAAAACCCAGAATTGCTCATAAAGAAAAAAAAAAAAAGCCACAATATATAAGCCCATATTTGAGCTTTCTAATAGTACAAAAAAAATTAAAAAAAATGTTAAAAATATATAAAAAATAAAAAAGATGTAAAAGTTCAAATCACCCCCCTTTCCGTATAAGTAAAAAATAAATACCTAAATAACAATAAATATAGACATCATGGGTATCACCGTGACCGAAAACGCCCGTACTTTTAAAATATAAAAAAAAAAATTCCAATACGGCGAATTGTGTGGCGGAAAAAAGCGTCCAAATGGCGATTTGCCGTTTTTTGTCGCTTTTTTTTTTCTAAAAAAAATTAAATAAAAAGTGATCAAAAAGTCATACACACCCCAGAATGGTATCAATAAAAACTTCAGATCGTCCCGCAAAAAATGAGCCCCCATACAGCTCTGTACACATAAATACCAAAAGTTATAGGGGTCAAGATTTGACAAGGAAAAAAAAAAAAAAAAAAAGGGGCAACTTTCTAATTAGTTTTATCACTATGAAAATGCAGGAAAAACTATACATATTAGGTATTGCCGGATTCGTACTGACCAGTAGAATGAAAGTAATGGATCAGTTTTAATGCACATCGTACGCTGTAAATAAGAAACCCGTAGAACTGTAGCGGAATAGCGTTTTCTTTGCAATTTCACCCGGTTTGGAATTTTTTTCCCGCTTCCCACTACACCGTATGCAATATTAAATGGTGGCGTTGGAAAGTACAACTTGTCCCGCAAAAAACAAGCCCTCATACAGCTATGTGAACAGAAAAATAAAAGAGTTATGGCTGTTTGAAGGCAGGGAGCGCAAAACGAAAATGCAGAACCGAAAAAAGCTCCGGGGGTGAAGGGGTTAAAAAAAATAAAATAATAAAAAACAAAAACAAAAAAAAAATCTTTTGGGTTGTGTTTGGGGAAAAACATTTATAATCCGTGATTGGTAGCTTGTAAATGTGAAAGAAATAGTTGCGGCGTTATTCGCCATTCAAACAGAAAAGTGTGATATAGTGCTAATATAGTCAGTGAAGTTGAATTGCAAAAAAAACTGTGAATCCGTGTTTGTGGGGTTGTTCGTTTTAAATAACTATTTGCGGCGTTATTCGCCATCCAAACAAAAAAGCGTAATATTGTGCTAACGTAGTTAGTGAAGTTGAATTGCCAAAAAAAACGATTCCGTGTTTGTGGGGTTCTTCGTTTTAAATAACTATTTGCGGCGTTATTCGCCATCCAAACAGAAAAGCGTGATATTGTGCTAACGTAGTCAGTGAAGTTAAATTGCCAAAAAAACTGTGAATTCGTGTTTGTGGGGTTGTTCATTTTAAATAACTATTTGCGGCGTTATTCGCCATCCAAACAGAAAAGCGTGATATAGTGTTAATGTAGTCAGGGAAGTTGAATTGACAAAAAAACAGTGAATCCGTGTTTGTGGGGTTATTCGTTTTAAATAACTATTTGCGGTGTTATTCGCCATCCAAACAGAAAAGCGTGATGTAGTGCTAACGTAGTCAGTGAAGTTGAATTGCCAAAAAAACTGTGAATCCGTGTTTGTGGGGTTGTTCGTTGTAAATAACTATTTGTGACGTTATTCGCCATCCAAACAGAAAAGCGTGATATAGTGTTAATGTAGTCAGTGAAGTTGAATTGCCAAAAAAACTGTGAATCCATGTTTGTGGGGTTATTTGTTTTAAATAACTATTTGCGGCGTTATTCGCCATCCAAACAGAAAAGCGTGATATTGTGCTAACGTAGTCAGTTAAGTTGACTTGCCAAAAAACTGTGAATCCATGTTTGTGGGGTTCTTCGTTTTAAATAACTATTTGCGGCGGTTTTCACCATCCAAACAGAAAAGCGTGATATTGTGCTAACGTAGTCAGTGAAGTTGAATTGCAAAAAAAAACTGTGAATCCGTGTTTGTGGGGTTGTTCGTTTTAAATAACTGTTTGCGGCGTTATTCTCCATCCAAGCAGAAAAGCGTGATATTGTGCTAACATAGTCAGTGAAGTTGAATTGCCCAAAAAAAAAATTAAGACGTGGTTCTGGGCTCTTTCCTTTTAAATCGATAGTCGCAGTGTCAGTCGCTGTAAAAAAAGAAAAGAAAAAACAAAAAAGGTTATATTTTGGGTTGTGTTTTGGGAAAAAAAATCAAACTTCCTTGGCGAAGTTGATTTGCCCAAAAAAGAGTTAAAGGGGTATTCTCATCTTAGACAATGGGGGCATATCGCTAGGATATGCCCCCATTGTCTTATAGGTGCGGGTCCCACCGCTGGGACCCGCACCTATATCCAGAACGGAGCGGGGAGCGCTGCGCCTGGAGGACCCCTTCCTTGGGGTCCGGCCACCACCAGGCGCAGCTCCCCGCGCCGCTCATAGAAATGAATGGGAGCCGGGCCGTGCATGCGCGGTGCGCTCCCATTCATTTCTATGGAGCCGACGGAAGTAGCCGAGCCAGCGCTCGGCTGTTTTCGGCGGCCCCATAGAAATGAATGGAGGGCGGCTGCGCATGCCCAGCGGTGGGACCCGCACCTATAAGACAATGGGGGCATATCCTAGCGATATGCCCCCATTGTCTAAAATGAGAATAACCCTTTAATAGGTTAAAGGTTTTTTGCGGTTGTTCATTTTAACTTAGTATTTTTTGGCGTCATTCGCCATCCAAACTGAAAAGCGTGATATTGTGCTAACGTAGTCAATGAAGTTGAATTGCCCAAAAAAGAGTTAAGACGTGGTTCGCAGCGTCAGTCGCTATATAAACAAAGTGTATAGTGCTGTGCATTAACCCATTGTACTGCAGTTCAGTAACCCGTTGTTAACACACTGTGTAGGTGACAATATTTCTGAAAGAAATACAGTACAGACCAAAAGTTTGGACACACCTTCTCATTCAAAGAGTTTTCTGTATTTTCATGACTATGAAAATTGTAGATTCACACTGAAGGCATCAAAACTATGAATTAACACATGTGGAATTATATACTTAACAAAAAAGTGTGAAACAACTGTAAATATGTCGTATATTCTAGGTTCTTCAAAGTAGCCACCTTTTGCTTTGATTACTGCTTTGCACACTCTTGGCATTCGCTTGATGAGCTTCAAGAGGTAGTCACCTGAAATGGTTTTCACTTCACAGGTGTGCCCTGTCAGGTTTAATAAGTGGGATTTCTTGCCTCATAAATGGGGTTGGGACCATGAGTTGTGTTGGGCAGAAGTCAGGTGGATACACAGCTGATAGTCCTACTGAATAGACTGTTAGAATTTGTATTATGGCAAGAAAAAAGCAGCTAAGTAAAGAAAAACGAGTGGCCATCATTACTTTAAGAAATGAAGGTCAGTCAGTCCGAAAAATTGGGAAAACTTTGAAAGTGTCCCCAAGTGCAGTCGCAAAAACCATCAAACGCTACAAAGAAACTGGCTCACATGAGGACCGCCCCAGGAAAGGAAGACCAAGAGTCACCTCTGCTGCAGAGGATGAGTTCATCCGAGTCACTAGCCTCAGAAATCGCAGATTAACAGCAGCTCAGATTAGAGACCAGGTCAATGCCACACAGAGTTCTAGCAGCAGACACATCTCTACAACAACTGTTAAGAGGAGACTGTGTGCAGCAGGCCTTCATGGTAAAATAGCTGCTAGGAAACCACTGCTAAGGACAGGCAACAAGCAGAAGAGACTTGTTTGGGCTAAAGAACACAAGGAATGGACATTAGACCAGTGGAAATCTGTCCTTTGATCTGATGAGTCCAAATGTGAGATCTTTGGTTCCACCCACCGTGCTTTGTGCAACGCAGAAAAGGTGAACGGATGGACTCTACATGCCTGGTTCCCACCGTGAAGCATAGAGGAGGAGGTGTGATGGTGTGGGGGTGCTTTGCTGGTGACACTGTTGGGGATTTATTCAAAATTGAAGGCATACTAAACTAGCATGGCTACCACAGCATCTTGCAGCGGCATGCTATTCCATCCGGTTTGCGTTTAGTTGGACTATCATTTATTTATCAACAGGACAATGACCCCAAACACACCTCCAAGCTGTGTAAGGGCTATTTGACCAAGAAGGAGAGTGATGGGGTGCTACGCCAGATGACCTGGCCTCCACAGTCACCAGACCTGAACCTAATCGAGATGGTTTGGGGTGAGCTGGACCGCAGAGTGAAGGCAAAAGGGCCAACAAGTGCTAAGCATCTCTGGGAACTCCTTCAAGACTGTTGGAATACCATTTCAGGTGACTACCTCTTGAAGCTCACCAAGAGAATGCCAAGAGTGTGCAAAGCACTAATCACACTTTTTTGTTAAGTATATAATTCCACATGTGTTAATTCATAGTTTTGAAGCCTTCAGTGTGAATCTACAATTTTCATAGTCATGAAAATACAGAAAACTCTTAGAATGAGAAGGTGTGTCAATTCATTGTCAATGGGGACAAAACTGAACTGAAGACAACGGAAATCTCCTAAAGGCATTCCGTTCCATCTTCAGACCGGAGAGCAAACCGCAACATGCTGTGGTTTGCTCTCCGGTCCAGACATCCGCACCAAGACGGATCCGTCAGGACCCCCTATGAAAGTCAATGGGGACGGATCCGTTTGGTGTGTCACAATGGTAAACCTGCACACATACATACATACACACATACAGACATACACATAAACCTACACAGACATATACACATACGAATACACATACATACTTATATGCTCCCGGCAGGTCTCCACAGCACAGGAGGAGCAGGATGGCGCGCACATAGGACGATTCCAGGGCGCTGTGGGGAATCGTCCTATGTGCACGCCGTCCTCCTGTACTGTGCTGCGCGGAGCTGCTGGGAGCATGTAAGTATGTATGTGTCTGTGTGTGTGTCTGTGTGTATATACTGTGTGACATGTGTGGGGCCGGAGCGTGGTTCCGGCCCCACATGTGTACCTGCGGCAGCACGGATCCGTGCTGCCGCTAGTGTGAAAGAGGCCTAAGCCGTTGTGCAAGGCAGTGAGCAAAGTATAATTTGGGGGGGGATTGTTCATTTTATTTTAATTTTTTTATGAAACAGGATGTCAGATAGAGGGGTGACAGTCCCTTTAAAGGGGAGGGGCAGTGGCACAAATTTTTCGGGAACAGGCACAGGTCTCAGCAGAGGAAGGGGACGTGGCATTAGGGGTCACTCAGGGAGGCCGCAGCTACCGGTGTCATCTAGTGGTCGTGTGTTGACCACCAACCCAGATGTTCTTGAATGGTTGAATCGGTCATCCACTTCCTCCCAGATGACATCTAAAACCCCCAGCCAAGAGTCGGTGGGTTCGTCAGACACAACCCTTAGTTGGCATGGGCCTGGAGCAGCTCCAGTGCCCTCACCTGTCCTCAACCTGCCTCTGTCCTTTTCGGTCCCCTCAGCCAGAGAAGTACTATATGCAATGGGGTCTGCGCCACTATACAGCGAGGACAAACTACTTGAGGACAGTCAGCAGCTACTGGGAAGCCAAGAGGTGGGGCAGAAATCCGCTCCTTCCAGTAGGCGGTCAAGTACTGATGAGGAGAGTGTAGTGGGAGGTGATGTTTGAGAGCGGTCAGTCTTTGTACACCGAGACAGTTGAGGAGGACATTAGCGACGTGCAAACTGTAGTTGATGATGATGTAGCCGATCGCACTTGGGAGCCGGGTGAAGCAAGGGCTTCATCATCATTGTCATTATCTGCAGACGAGACTGACAGCTTGCGCGGTCAGCAGCGGGCAGGCAGCAAGTTGGTAGTGTGGCCGTTAGTTAGCGGTGAGTCGGCAGCAGTGTGAGGTCGGGAGCCAAACGGGCATGAGGTAGACCGCCCTCTTCGCAGGTGCTTTCCAGCCTTGAAAGAGCGCCGCAGGGGCTCAGCCAGGCAGCGGAGGTACCACTCAGTCAGTGCGAGTGTTGGTGGTAAAATCGCCTACTCGGCGGTGTGCAAGTTTTTTGTTAAGACACCTGAGGAGTGTGAACATGGCTATAT
>ONZH01006938.1:0-15275 GCA_900303285.1 Rhinella marina | reverse complement strand
CTTTGTTTTGTAAGATGTAACCCATTTGGGCTTTGGGTGTTTATCAGAACAGCTCTCTCTCCCAAATACAGCGTCTCATATCACCACCTCATATGCTTGGAAGAATTTAAAGCTGCCCACGTAATACTTGACATTATATGAATCAGTGAATGATGGGCAAAATAACACATTTTACAGGCATTTAAAAAACCTTTTGAAAATACTGTATGTTTGTGCATCCCCACCCCTACCCCATTGCTAATGGTATATTTGGATGGACATTACATTCAGCACTACTGAACATCCAGGAGAATACAGCACCAAATACTTCTTACTTGCAGTGACATCTCCTCTAATGGAGATGTTCTCTTTCTTCATCTTCTCCATTAGGAGAAGACCATAATGACTATATGTTTCCTCACTTTTTCAACATCCTTCCTCTACTGGTACCCCAACAGTGCTATCCTGCTGCTACCCCTAATACTGTGCCTGCTGTGCTCCCGCATGCCCCCAAATACTATACTGCAGAAATAACAGTGCATTACAGATAGTCTCCCCATACTAATAGTGCTACCAAAATTCCCACCAATCATAATTCTCTCCCATTGTGCCTTCATTACTAATAGTGCTCCCTACAGTGATAATGCTCCAAGAGTGCCCCTGTTAGTTGTAGTGCCCTCCATATTGCATCCAACAATAATGTCTTTCCACTGTACCGACAGTAGTAAATATGTCCCCTAAAGTGCTCCCAGAAGTAATAAGTCCCCTCTATAGTGCCCTCAGTAGTTATAATAGGCCCCTCAGTAGTGCCCCCGTATTAATAACATAATCATAGGCTCCTCTGTGGTGTCCCAGTACTTAATATAGGCCCCTCTATAGTGCCCTAGTACTTATCATAGGTCGTTCTATAGTGCCCCCAGGAGTATACATAGGCCCCTTTATAGTGCCTTCAGTAGTTATTACAGGCCGTCTATAGTGCCCCTAGTAGTTAATATAGGCCCCTCTATAGTGCCCTCAGTAGTTATCATAGGCCCCTTAATAGTGCCCCAGTAATAATAAGGCCCCTCTTTAGTTCCCCAGTAAATATAGGCTCCTCTGTGGTGTCCGAGTACTTAATATAGGCCCCTCTATAGTGCCCCCAAGGAGTTAACATAGGCCCCTTTATAGTGCCTCCAGTAGTTATTACAGCCCCCTCTGTAGTGCCCCCAGTAGTTAATATGGGCCCTTCTAGAGTGCCCCTAGTAGTTAACCGTTTCAGCCCAGGAGGATTTTTCATTTTTGCACTTTCGTTTTTCACTCCCTGCCTTTCAAGCCATACCTTTTTTTTATTTTTATTCACATAGCTGTAGGAAGGCTTTAATATTGCATACAATGTAGTGGGAAGCTGGAAAAAAATTCCATATGGAATGAAATTAGAAAAAAAAAACGCAATTCTGCTTTTGTTTTTACAGTGTTCTCTATGCGGTAAACTGACCTGGTCAGTACAATTACAGCGATACTACATATGTATAGTTTTTCATGCATTTTAGTACTTGAAAAAAATGTTACAGTAATAACTTTTTTTGTAGTTAGGTGTACGGAGCTGTGTGAGGGCACATTTTTTGCAGGACGATCTGTACATTTCATTGATAATTTTTTTTTTCATTTTGGGTTGTGTATGACTTTTTGATCTCTTTATAAACAATTTTTGTGGGAGGTGAAATCGGGTATTTTGACTTTTCCGTTTCACCATTTGCCATATGGGATAAATATTTTTTTATATTTTAATAGTAGGGGAGATTTCCCATGCATCAATGCCCATGATTATTTTTTAATTGCATATGTAATTTGGGGAAAGAGGAGTTATTTCAATTTTTATATTTTTTTATATATTTTTTTAAAAAACATTTTTTAACACCTTTTGTATAGTTGCCATGGGAACTATAACAAACAATCATCAGATTGCTTCTCTGAAATAGCAGTTAATATAGGTCCCTCTATAGTGCCCCAGTAGTTAATATAAGTCCCTCTATTGTGCCCCAGTGGTTAATATAGGCACCTCTATAGTGGCTCCAGTAGTTGATATAGGCCTCTCTATAATATTTGTTAACAGGCAAAACCAGGAAGAAGAAGGATGCTCACATTACCCTCGGTGGAAGTGGAGGGGGGGCTTGCCCTGATTGGCTCAGACGCTGAAAAACATCCTAATCAGCCAACGAGGAGTGGCAGCAAGCAGGAGATACCTGTAGAGAACGAGCAGACGTCATTCTCTGTTGAGCTGTTGATGAGGGTGGATGGGTCTATGCAGTTTTATTAGGCCTCATAATAAAAATGTCTGGAATACAAAGAGTTCAAAACAAAAGACCAAGGCCAGAACCAGAATATGGGTCATGCATGAGCTGCCACTGTGTAACGTCGAATTTACGTTACAGGGAGTAGTCCTGTCCATCATCAAGAAATCGGTCATGGGTCTGCTTATACAGTCAGTCCAACATGTGAAGCGTGGAGTTCCAAAGTGTGATATGTCACATATGAGGTGATGTAGGGGAACACCATTCTGCCTTTGCAGCTCAAGGAGGGAGTGTTTTGCATAATAAAAGTGCAACACCAAATAATGCCACACCACAACAGACCAATTAAACAAATCAGACTTTTACATTTTTATGAATTTATAATAATAAAGTGTATAAAGAATTTTACATAAAAAAATGGATCACAAATGTGGCGGCATAAGGCCCCTTTCACACGGGCGATGTTTCCGCGCGGGTGCAATGCGTGATTCGAACGCATTGCACCCGCACTGAATCCTGACCCATTCATTTCAAAGGGCTTTTCACATGAGCGTTTTTTTTCACACATCACTTCTGCGTTGCGTGAAAAACGCAGCATGTTCTATATTCTGCGTTTTTCACGCAGCCCAGGCTCCATAGAAATGAATGGGGTTGTGTTAAAAACGCAACGCAACGCATTGCATCCGCATGCAATCCGCGCGTTTTTAACGCAACGCATCCGCAACGCATCCGCAACGCATCCGCAACGCATCCTGAACAAATCCGCGACGCTCGTGTGAAAGAGGCCTAAAGCGGATGTGTCGCGTCTACGGTCAATTCATATCCAAACAGGTAGTAATCTGCAACTAATCCAATAATGCATCAAAAGGATAGTATATGCCACAGATAAGAACAATGACAGAATATTGAAAAAAGTTGTTAACTAAAAGACATGTGGGTACAGGTATAAGAATATACCGCACTATTGTGGTCAAAATACCACTAGAATATAGCGGATAACCTACCCTCGCAGATCACAAGAATACTCAATATAGATAAACTGACTTTGTTCAGTGCGGGTTAAAACAAAAGTACAAGGCATGTAACTCCCATACAATATTCAAATCATAAAGGCAAATAGTGGAATGTAATCCCATACAGACCACAGTGCGCCCAGACCGCTAGGCAACTCCCCAACGTACGTTTCGCCCTACAGCTTCCTCCAGGGGGTGTAACCCCCCTAACTAAATTATTGCCACGGTTTTCCCACGCCACTTTATGGTGATGCGCCATGTGTTGACGCAGGGCCATGATGCCAACATTACCACCCTGACTGCACTTCACCTTCTGCCCACATATCCTGCATACCACCAGGCTAACATCCTCCAGTGACTTGATAAAAAAATTCCCACACTGCTGAGTGTGGCATTTTACCCCAACCATTCTGTACTGACTGCCTGGCGCTACCTTTATGAACCTGTCACCGCTAGTTGCTTCCTGACGGGTAGGGTTGATTAGAGACAGTCTACCCCGGGGTGAGTTTGGCTCCAGATCTCCCACAGCTTCTACCCTGCTGCTGTCTCACGGGCCTGCTGCCACCATCACCCCCTAATGATGATGCCCCCTCTTCATCCGGCTTCCATGTGCAATCGGCTACATCATCATCCACTACTGTCTGTCACTTATGTCACCCTCACCAGTCTCATGGCCACATCCCTGACGGCTCGAAACACGTGCTCCCACTCCACTGTCATCATCACTAGTTGCATGCCTAAGGGATGACACAGGGGACCTCTTCCAAGTCTGTGCTGGCCTATAGCTGCTGACTGTCCTCACTAAGCTCGTCCTTGCTGAAAAGCGGAGCAGAGCTGGCAGCATGCAAAAGAAAGGAGCAGCAAAAGAAAGCGACAGTTGCAGGACAGGTGAGGGCACAGAGGTTGTTCCTGGGCCATGCCAATTAAATGTGGTGTCAGAGTCCAACGATTCCTGGCTGTGTGTATCTGTTGTCACCTGGGATGATTTTGAAAAGCAAGTCAACCATTCCAGTACAGTTGGACTTTTGGTCAAAACAGGACCGCTGGATGATAGTGGCAGCTGTGGCCTGTTGCTGCGGCACCTACTACAACCATCTCTTTTTCTGCTGCTACTTGTGTCAGCTACAGCAACATTTTTGCCACTGCCTGTTCCTTTTGAGGGCCCAGGCTCAGGCCCAGGTCTGTTGGCCATAGTGTACAGTAACTGAATCAATAATGTAAATATGTAACTAAGTATGACTGGCGCAGCAGGTGAAGTAGATAAACGTGCCTATATATTAGACCACTTACTGACAATGAGTCTGGTGCACAGTAAGTCTATGTATAACAGAACAGATTAAGAATGGCAATGTACGGCCAAAAACCTTCAAAGGACTTCTTCTATTGCATGGGAGCTGGTGATGCTGCTGATAATGTGGGCCCAAAACACCCCAGATCTAGGCTAAACTTGGCTGCCTCTAGCTCTTTGCAAGCAACTCCTGTATAGCGTTTTTTTCTTTACAAGGCTGGAACACAAAACCACAGCCATTTGCAAGATCTGAAAGATTAAAATAAGCAGTAGGTGTTCAAACATAGGTACCAGGGCTCTACTGCAGCGCATAAGGTAGCATCACAGGATCCTGTGGGAAAACAGAGCTGGCCAGCATTCCCAATCAGAACAAGTCTGTCCTCCTTCTCCTGGTCTTGTGGCAACCAACCCTCATCCCAAAGCAGTACAGTGTCCTTGTCATCTTCATTAGCTGCTTTTCTTGCTCAGACTCAGCAATGGAATGTGTTGCCCGAGAAAGCTATTTGTGAGCCGCATGTTAGCTTATATAGAAGCTAAACTAACACCTGGCCAGGTTGCTAGAGGTTCAGTTGCTGGTGTACCACTTAATTGTGATGAATGGTGTACTTCAGGGCCTTCCCCTAAAATTCATTTTTCTGGGCTCTGTCTTGGGCAGTGTTGTGGGAGTCTTGACCAGGCAAGCAAGAGTACAGCTGCTTTCAGAAAAATCTGACTTATTGATGCTGTAAATGTGGGGCATTTCAGCGCCTTCATCTAAACATAATTTTCTGGGCTCTGGCCTGGGCAGTGTGGTGGGAGTTTTCGTCAGGCAAGCATGAGTACCGCTGCATTCAGAAAAGTTTGACATGCCTTCACCCAAATTTTAGTCACCTCTTTCCAGCTGTCTGTTACAACAAGTAGTAGACAGTTCAGTTTGCTAGTTATTACACTATGGGACAGTGGTTTCCCCTGCCATGCCAGCTGCCAAAACTTGACGTGGAAATGTGGCATACTTTCGTGCCTTCACCAAAATTTAATTAGACTGTATTCATACCTCTGGCTAGCTGTCCATTTTATTGATCAAACAAAATTTTTAAAATTGTCTTATTCTCTAAATGACTGTGGTCTTTCCCCAGTGTATACTGCGCTCCCTGAGCCATGGACAAATGGGCAGACAAACGGGAACTATGGCCCATCTCTGTTCTCTCTTTCCCCAGCCTCCAGTGTCACCTCAGAGAGGGTTTTTAGAGCCACACGGGGCATGGTGACACCCAAACAGACCATGTTGTCTTCCATCAGTGTTCAAAACCAAATTTTTGTCAAAATGAACGAGGATTTGGGAGCATATTTACACTTCTCCGGCTGAGGCCAATGAATAGATCTGGCCTTGCTGACAGTGCCCCATCTTGCCACTTCTGCTGTCTGCCTGCCTACCATCAAGTTGCCTGCCATCATGTTCCATACCATATGGCTGTTGCTGCCGGGGGTGGATTGGCCATAGACCTTACAGGGTAATTTCCTGGTGGTCCGATGCCCAAGGGGGCCGCTTGAGCGCTCCTCATGGCTGGCCACTGGAAATTTTTGGGGATGTATTTTTTGCTAATGGGGGCAGTATTTTGTGATGGACTGTGGTATTTGGCTCTGTTGGGGTGGTATAATGTGCCACAATATGGTACTGCTGGCCCTGCCTACTTGTGTTGGCCCTGCCTTTCATCAATTTGGACCCGGCTAAAAAACAGGGACACTTTTAGTATTTTTTCCAGGGCCACTTTAACTTCCCAATCCACCCCTGGCTGCTGCCATCATGCCACTGCCGCTGTCTGCCATCCTACCATCAAGTTCTATAATATAAGGCTACTGCTGCCATCATCATGCAACTGCTGCCTGCCAACACATTGCATATCATATGGCTGCAGCTGCAAGTCCTCGCTGTTAATCCTCTACTGCCAACACTATTAATGCTACTCATCTGCTACTACTACTACCCCTAAACAGCCGACCTACTACTGCTTTGTCTGTTCCATGCTATGCTGCTACTGTTGCCGCTACTGTTGCAGACACATGCCATGATTTTTCCACCCTTTGCACATGCACACTGTACTCCTGCGGCTCCCAATTAAAATGGAGAATTTTTCTATGCTCATTCAGAACCAGTCCGTCTTTCATTTGACAATTGTGTGTGTATACATACGGCAAGCATTCTGCTCCTGTTAAGGCATAATTTATGGACGCTTGGTCCCCCAACAAGCCACTGTTTTTTCCTCCATAATACCATGTGTGTGTTTAAACACATTTTCCCCCAATAAGGTACAATTTTTGGAAGCTTTATATTATGAAAAAAAGAAACACATGCGATGGTGCAGTATCATTTTAAAAAACGCTGTTTGTTAACCCCCGCTCCCGTGCATTTACCCATAGCTATGTATGTCAGTGTCACTCTGACATGTTTTCCTATTGCTGTCATTGTATTCAAGAGCTTATGGAGGGGGGAGAGAGAAAATGCAAAAATTCATTAAAAATTACAAAAAAAAAAAAAAACATCTTTTAAATTCCGAGTCCTAGGAGACTAGAGGGAGTTATATACCAATCTGAACTTTTTAAAAAAATTAGCAACCCTGAAACTAACTGAATCTCAAAAGGTTTGCTCTTCATATCTAACAAAGAGAAAAATCTGTTTCTATGTCCACAGAGTATAACTCCAGAAGTGCCACAAAACACTCAAAATGAGGAAATGGGTGTATGTCAGTGATTGCCACGATAATACTTAAAGGGTTTGTCCTGTGATTTACATTGATGCCCTTTCATCAGAACCCCCGACGATCAGCTGTTTGATAAGGAGGCAGAGCTCCATGCGAGCACTGCTTCCTCTTCACTACACTATATGTTGTCTCCTGTGGAGCAGTGGCATAGTGTAATTGCAAGTACTCGCAAGTGAACGGAGCAAGTACTTGTCATTACACTGCACCACCAAAACTTCAGAGCCATCAGGCAGCGTAATGAACAGGAAGCAACATTCACATTGAGCGCTGCCTTGATTTGACAATAGTGCATCAATATAAATGGCAGCAATACCCCTTTAATACTGATATTTACTGAATCTATCAGACTAGTATTATTTGTACATTAGTAACAAGGAATTCCTGCTGGAGTTCTTCCTGAGTCACTTTACTTATTTGCCTGTTCTCAGTTAAATTATTCAAATTACAGTTCAGCCAATTGGATGGTTTAGGTATATTCTAGTGATATGATCCACTTTATAAATCCTTTTAGATATATACAGCAATGTGACTCACTGTTACGTCTACGTGTTCTACCCTTTAGAAACTTATATATATGTTCTATACGTATGTACACTAGATATGGACATTGATTTCCCACTGCTGAATACATTAACCTTTCCAATGTCTACTAAAGTAACTGAAAGAGATTTAATAACAGACAGCCATAGTTGATTTCATGTTACTTTTTGTAACTGTTAAAATCTGTTTAATTTTCCTTTACAATCTGTGTTAAAATACTTTGATGTTATCCTAATCTCCATTATAGTGAGCTAGAGATACAGCAGGTACTGATCATGACCACTGCTGTTTGATGTGTATCCCATGGGCTGTTATAAATGTACACAGGACTACAAAGTACAAAGGACTACACTTCTAGCCTGAAGACTGATATATCACATGACCCCCTTCCCACTGGAAACATCTGAGCTGAATTCAACATGGAGGATTTCAAAATGGGTCAGAAAACTGTTCCTCCTCCAGTAATGGAGCCTCCCTCCCAATAAATACTTTCACACATTGGAAGTTCATTTTCCAAAAATCATACTAGTTAAAATGGTGTTTTCAGACTTTTGCCTCACCCTATATTTTGTGTTTGTCTTAAATTTTGTCAAGTGCCAGTTACCCTGAGGTTTGCAATAGAAAAAAAATCTATATGATGTGCATTGTCAACATGTTCCTCATCAATTTGTACAAGAGAATGTCCTTAACCCCTTCCTGACCAAGTCATTTTCAGTGTTTTTGTTTTTTACTCTTCCCGAGTTTCTTCCCAAAGCCACACAAAGACGTATGAGGGCTTGTTTTTTGTGGAATAAGTTGTACTTTCTAGTGTTGATAGTTAATACTGCATACAATGTAGTGGGAAGCTGGGAAAAAAACACAATTCTGCGACAGGATTAAAATATACCTACTCGGATATACTGACAAAATGGAACAACAAGGCTCAGAATGTCTTTGGCCTCTACATAACTTGATGCCTCCGGCCGTGCGACATGCTTTAAGCTACGATAAAGAAAAGTAAAGACAGCATCCAAATGCGGTGAAACTGAGCGATCCTTTTATTCCATAGTGGCACCCTAGTATATGCTACGTTTCGGCTGTACCTTAGCCTTTCTCAAGCATGCATATAACAGTGAATGTACAACATAAATACCCTACTACCAGTGACATCACTGGTGGTGACCAGGAAGTAAATGCTCAGTATCTTAATTATATAAAATTATCATACATCAGTACTTCAATGGGATCTAATGTAACCAGAACTCCAATAATATACCTGTTAGTATTGAAATTGCATATTATAATCAACTAAATAATCCCTTTAGCGTCCCATACCTATAACTGCTTCCGTTCATGCCTGGTATGAATTCCCCCGGACGGCACATCTATGTATCGCCACACTGGAAGAATTTTCTTTGTTGTGGCGATACATAGATGATGTATTTTGCAATTTGGACTGGCACTGAGTCCAAGCTAACAGAATTTTTGACAGAATTGAATTCCTATGACCCAGAACTTCAGTTCACTATGACATACTCTGCTCATGAATTACAATTCCTGGATGTGAAGGTACAGAAAGTGGACAGAAAAATCACAACAGATCTTTTTGTGAAAACAACGGATAGGAACAGTTTGTTACATTATAAGAGCTTCCATGCCAGACACATGATCTCCTCCTTACCTAAGTCCCAATACACCAGAGTGAGGAGGATCGTAAGTGAGGAAACAACTTGTGATCTGAGACTAAAAGAAATGACAGATAAGTTTAAAAAATAGAGGATTTCCAGAGAAGGCCTTAGAAACAGTGAGACTTGACCTCAGCAAGGGGAGACCCAGACAGAGGAGTGAAGGACCCCCCAGAATACCTTTTGTGAGCACCTACAATAACGTTAGCTCAAAGTAGGTTACACTGTACGTAGGAACTGGGGCATTATACAGAGAGGTCTACCCTCTATGACTGAGTTCCAATCACCTCCAATGTTAGCATACAAACAGGCACATAACATAAAGGACCAACTAGTAAAATGTGACATAGGTCCGGCGGTGAGAGAGGTACAGACCACCCTCACTAAAGCTAAAACCGGCAATTTCCCGTGCCTGCACTGCTGCTACTGCAATTCCATTCAAAAGGGCAATACTTTTTCCCACCCTAGGACAGGTAAGGTTTATCCAATAAAAGGTCAATACACATGCCAAACGACATACGCGGTCTACATATTACAGTGCCCATGTGGGCTATTATATGTAGGCGAGACTAAAAATGCATGTAAAGAGCGGATAGGACAACATAAGTCCAAAATTCAGAACAAAGCTGTTGAATTATTTGTTCCAAAACACTTTGAGGATCTCAAACACAATGTTAGCCAATTGAGGTATAGGATCATAGATCATGTCCCTCCACTGAGACGTGGAGGAGACAGAGAGAGGATATTAAAACGAAAGGAATTTAGATGGATTCATGCATTAGATACCCTTCATCCTAAAGGGATGAATATTGACTTCTCAATGACCCCATTTCTTTGAGGTGTAATAATACACATGATTCTTTTGTCTCTAATCTGCTGTTTCATTTTTTACAGATGAACGTCAATATGACATGGACTGTTTTAATACACTGGGTTGGTAAGAGGAATTGTTTGCTCTGATTAATTGTCGGGCTATGAGAATGTGGTCACTTTTGATATTGATGACATTGCCTAATTAATCTGAATATAAGGTGTACTATTCTGGGATATCTGTAACAGGACCAACTGGCCCTTATACAAGGGTAAATGGGTCTTCTTTAAACATAAGTGGTCCCAATTAACAGCTCATGCCTGTGTTTAGAAACTACAATACTACTGAGCTCATATTACCTACAGTACAGACCAAAAAGTTTGGACACACTTTCTCATTCAAAGAGTTTCTGTATTTTCATGACCAAGAAAATTGTAGATTCACACTGAAGGCATCAAAACTATGATTAACACATATGGAATTATATACTTAACAAAAAAGTGTGAAACAACTGAAAATATGTCTTATATTCTAGGTTCTTCAAAGTAGCCACCTTTTGCTTTGATTACTGCTTTGTACACTCTTGGCATTCTCTTGATGAGCTTCAAGAGGTAGTTACCTGAAATGGTATTCCAACAGTCTTGAAGGAGTTCCCAGAGATGCTTAGCACTTGTTGGCCCATTTGCCTTCACTCTGCGGTCCAACTTATCCCAAACAATCTGGATTGGGTTCAGGTCTGGTGACTGTGGAGGCCAGGTCATCTGGCGTAGCAACCCATCACTCTCCTTCTTGGTCAAATAGCCCTTACACAGCCTGGAGGTGTGTTTGGGGTCATTGTCCTGTTGATAAATAAATGATGGTCCAACTAAACGCAAACCAGAAGGAATAGCATGCCGCTGCAAGATGCTGTGGTAGTCATGCTGGTTCAGTATGCCTTCAATTTTGAATAAATCCCCAACAGTGTCACCAGCAAAGCACCCCCACACCATCACCTCCTCCTCCATGCTTCACGGTGGGAACCAGGCATGTAGAGTCCATCCGTTCACCTTTTCTGTGTCGCACAAAGACACGGTGTTGGAACCAAAGATCTCAAATTTGACTCATCAGACCAAAAGCACAGATTTCCACTGGTCTAATGTCCATTCCTTATGTTCTTTAGCCCAAACAAGTCTCTTCTGCTTGTTGCCTGTCCTTAGCAGTGGTTTCCTAGCAGCTATTTTACCATGAAGGCCTGCTGCACACAGTCTCCTCTTAACAGTTGTTGTAGAGATGTGTCTGCTGCTAGAACTCTGTGTGGCATTGACCTGGTCTCTAATCTGAGCTGCTGTTAACCTGCGATTTCTGAGGCTGGTGACTCGGATGAACTTATCCTCCGCAGCAGAGGTGACTCTTGGTCTTCCTTTCCTGGGGGCGGTCCTCATGTGAGCCAGTTTCTTTGTAGCGCTTGATGGTTTTTGCGACTGCACTTGGGGACACTTTCAAAGTTTTCCCAATTTTTCGGACAGACTGACCTTCATTTCTTAAAGTAATGATGGCCACTCGTTTTTCTTTACTTAGCTGCTTTTTTCTTTCCATAATACAAATTCTAACAGTCTATTTAGTAGGACTCAGCTGTGTATCCACCTGACTTCTGCCCAACACAACTCATGGTCCCAACCCCATTTATAAGGCAGGAAACCCCACTTATTAAACCTGACAGGGCACACCTGTGAAGTGAAAACCATTTCAGGTGACTACCTCTTGAAGCTCATCAAGAGAATGCCAAGAGTGTGCAAAGCAGTAATCAAAGCAAAAGGTGGCCACTTGAAGAACCTAGAATATAAGACATATTTTCAGTTCTTTCACACTTTTTTGTTAAGTATATAATTCCACATGTGTTAATTCATAGTTTTGATGCCTTCAGTGTGAATCTACAATTTTCATAGTCATGAAAATACAGAAAAACTCTTTGAATGAGAAGGTGTGTCCAAACTTTTGGTCTGTACTGTATATATAACTAGCCATTTTGTGCATACTATGGCTCTTATTAAGTATATTATATTATGATCTTCCCTACGAGAAGGTATTCAACATTGATAACATACCTTATTAACAAAATGTATTATGCCTGCAAAGTGCTTTCTCCTTTGTCTGAGATCGCTACAGTTGCTTTTAAATAATAATAATATAGGTCTAGTTCAATGGTTTTTCATACGTACGCTACATGTATATTCATGTTATTATTAGTATCCAAATACATGTAAGGTTGGAGCGCTTGTAGCGCTCACGTGATGCGCTCACCGACAGTGCGATCCTACGAATAGCGTTATGTTGCTAAGCAACTAGTCACGTGATCTTATGGACATGCGCAATGCGTAGGAATCGGGAGAATTCATACAAGGCATGAATGGAAGCAGTTATAGGTATGGGACGCTAAAGGGATTATTTAGTTGATTATAATATGCAATTTCAATACTAACAGGTATATTATTGGAGTTCTGGTTACATTAGATCCCATTGAAGTACTGATGTATGATAATTTTATATAATTAAGATACTGAGCATTTACTTCCATGGTCACCACCAGTGATGTCACTGGTAGTAGGGTACTTATGTTGTACATACACTGTTATATGCATGCTTGAGAAAGGCTGAGGTACAGCCGAAACGTAGCATATACTAGGGTGCCACTATGGAAAAAAAGATCGCTCTGTTTCACCGCATTTGGATGCTGTCTTCACTTCTCTTTATCGATTTGAATATGGAGCCATATGGACTAGACTGTGGGAAGGACGTGCATCCCAAGGATCATCAGCCACTCTACAGGTGCTGTACCATTAGCTACTTGTTTACATGCTTTAAGCTACGCCAGCTCCCTTACTGGCATAGTTAAGACCATTTTCCATGCCATAAACTGGTGTAGAAAATGATGAATGTGACACGCTGGCCAGCCCGCCCTCTTCCCTGTCCACAGCACGCCCCCTTTTTCCAACACTTTGGAAAAATGGCGTGAGTGGGAAAAAGTCAGATTTTGCCGCAAAAAGCCCTTTGCGGCAAAATCTGTGGCAAATATACGCCAAAAAAGTGGCGTAAAAACAATAATAAATGACCGTCATATGTGTAGTCTGTAAATATACTGTTTTTTACAGGACAGTCTTCCAACAAGATCTCCTTGTCTCCTATTATTTTCCACCCTGCAAATTCCTATTATGTTTAAAGAGGACCTGTCACCTCTCCTGACATTTCCATTGGCGCACGGGGAGAAGCAGCAGCGGCGGGTGGAGCGGAGTAAGTATGTTCCCTGTTAACCCCTTCCCGACCAGCGCCATACTAGTACGGCGCTGGCCGGACTTTAAAGATGATGCACGGAGCGGGTGTGATGGCCGCGGATGACCTGCATATCCAACTAGCAGGCACCCGCGGCTATGCCGATTGCGGACATTTAACCCCTCGGGTGCCCACGGTCAAGCTTCCGGTGTTGCTCTGGCTCCTCCAATCGCCACACAGGAGGCTGCTGCATAGGCTTTCCTATGGAGCCCTTGCCTGTAATAGGTCTCCATAGGAAAGCAGCAAAATCATCATGGACTCCAATGTAAGTGCATTGGAGTCTATGATAAAAGCAATCAAATGATTGCTTCTTATAGTTCCCTATGGGAACTATAAAAAAGTGTAAAAATAAATAAATAAAGTTTTTAAAAAAACAAACAAAAAAAACCTAAAAGTTCAAATCACCCCCCTTTCACGAAAATAAAAATAAAAGTATTTAAAAAATTAAAAAAATACACATCATGGGAATCACCGTGTGCGAAAATGCCCATATTATAAAAATAAATATTTCCCATACGGAAGAAAACCAAACGGAAAAAAGCGTCAAAATGGACGATTCGCCATTTTTTGACGCTTTAAAAAAATAAAATAAAATAAAATAAAAAGCGATCAAAAAGTCACACACACCCCAGAATAGTATCAATAAATACCAAAAAGTTATAGGGTCAAGAATGGGGGGGAAAAAAATGTCCAACTTATAATTTAATTTTTTTATCACTATCAAAATGCAAGAAAAACTATACATATTAGGTATCGCCAGATTCGTACTGACCAGTAGACCAGTAACTTGTCAGTTTTAACGCACATCGAACGCCGTAAATAAAAAACCTGTAAAACTGTGGCGGAATTGCGTATTTTTTGCAATTTCACCTGATTTGGAATTTTTTTTCCCGCTTCCTACTACACCATATGCAATATTAAATGGTGGCGTTGGAAAGTACAACTTGTTCCGCAAAAAACAAGCTCTCATACAGCTTTGTAAACAGAAAAATAAAAAAAGTTATGGCTGTATCAAGGCAGGGAGCACAAAACGAAAACGCAAAAAACGAAAAAAAACCTCTGGGGTAGAAAGGGTTAAGGGTCCGGCATATGGGGGGTCAGTTTATAGTATTGGATAGCCCCTTTAAAAACTGTGAAACATATCTGACACCCACATTGATCCAGAATTAACAATCTTTTTTTAACTTGTGCCAGACTAAATGTAACATTTTTGTAATAGGACATCCTTTAAACCCGCCTATGCTCATACAACAGGACTCTAATAGTCCAAAGATGTTCTAGAATTTTCCTCCAGCCATATCAAGCAAATAGGATAGCACCCCCTCCCTCTTTTATTGATAATCCATTGTATTTGTGCTGCTATATAATAGTACTGAAAAAAGGGGAGTGATAAACTTCCATCCTCCTCTGGAAGGCAGAGATATTTTTGTCTTATATGAACACTTTTTTCCCCCATATCAGAGAATTGATAATATTTTCAATTAACTTAAAAGTTGCATCATCAATCCATACCATAATAGCAATTAATGGATATAAAAAAGAGAATCATCATCTTAGCTAGGGAAATTCTTTCTGTCCTTGAAAGAGCCTTTATTCTCATATTGTTAAAAAGGTATAAATTATATAAACAAAAAGAAAACCAATCTAATGATGTTTACTAATGTGA